>JADNYJ010000139.1:0-107512 GCA_015501075.1 Gymnopilus junonius | reverse complement strand
TGCACCCCGCCGCCACGCGGTTATCCTACCATAGAGGGTCTAAAGTGGGAGGAGATGATCGCCCATATACACCATTTCGACGTCATCGCCTACATCGACTGCTTCAAATTCGTATGAGCTGTGTTGTTCGGAGCCGCGTGGACTTGGTCGTCTCTTCGCAATATTCGCCAGCAATAAAGTTTAGAGGACAACCTTGTCACCTCATTGCTCAGGTTCATTTGGATTGCTCCAATGAACCTTTTTCCTCCTGTCTTGGCTCACTTCAACTCTTTTGCATATCACCCAGCCTCGAAAGACGTGACTACTTCAAATTTCTATGAACTACATTGTTCGGAGCGGCGTGGATTCTGCACACACATCCTACCCTCTCAATGTTTGTTACTCCTTCATCCCCAGGATCCAGTCATCAGTGGGACATCGAGCTTCTCAATTCAGCCTCAACCCTTTGATTTGAAGGTTTCATCTTGACCCACTAACTGCCTGGATTACCTTATGGAGCAGTAGTGTTTAACTGAATGCTAACAGTGTCCCCGCCATGTCGTTGCCCACTCAACCCAATCCCGACATCTTCCACCAATAACATAGCGTTCGGAGGACGGCCTAGTCAGCCTACTTACCTCATCTCCCTGAATTCTAACAGTGTGCCCGCAACGTCGTCGCCCACTCAACCCAACCCTGAGGACGGCCTTGCTACCTCATCTCCCGGATTCATCTGGATTGCGCCGATGAATCTTCTGTCTCTTCCTGACAATCTGCACCCTCATTACTAAGTTCTAATTGTCAAGCTTTGAACAACCCCACTGCTGACGAGCCTCTGTTATCAATGACACTGCTACCTCCAACTTCGACAGGCCCACTCTCAACAATGACCGAGGAACGTGTGGTTGATACGCTGGAGGAGGAGAACTCAGACCTGCTCTCCGTTGATCTGAAGCCCACCACGCATCATCGTCCTTCAGCTTTGTAAAATGTAATTTCCTCGTGGGTTTAAGACGTTAGTCACGTGATGCTCTCACCGTAGATTGAATTGGAATTTTATTGTAAGTGCCCTATTCAAGCTGCTTATTTCTCCCTCTCAAAAGCACAATAAGCAGGTCACTTATCTCCTCCGTTGTTCTTGAAGCTGTGACAGATGTAGCCACTGTTCGGCGGTGTAAAATGCAAATATCTGCGCATATCTGTAAATTTGGATTTTCTTGTAAGTTTCGACTTCGAGCTGCTGGTTTCTCCTACTAAAAAGTAGTGCGTGCAGGTCAAGGCGCTTTTGCGTCTATTCCGAAGTCTCTCATTGTCGTTGTTACCGTTCAGCATTGTAAAATGTGATTGTCCCCATATCTCTGAATCACGTGACATGTGACCCACCCAACTGAATTTTCTTTCTTCTATCTCTCCCTCAGGTCCCTTTGCATACTGGCACTTCTCTCCCTTGGTTCAGCAGGAGTGCTCCGCTGAATCGAGGCCTTGGATTCATTTGGATTTCTCCCATGAATCTAAGCTGCGGAGGTGGTGAAAGCATGTTGATGAATCCACCTGCCAGTGTTCGTTTTTTTGAGGTCTGCGCAAGCTTTCAGATCTCGTAGGTTTTTCTGGTGATGCCAGACCATGTTCCGATAGTATTCTGTAAGCCTTTTTCACATCTCAACAACTTACGTAGCCTAATCTATACCTCACTATCCAGTTCAATATCTATTCAGTATCTACTTTGCCCAACTTACAAGTTACAGACGATGCGTATTTCCCTATTCACCTCCTGCCCGTGGTGTGCACGTGCATCCACTAACAAGTCAGGCAACGTCTTGCCTGCATCATTTCCATTATGCGTGTTCCCCGTACTTACAACCCTCTTTACGCCGTCAATCACCTTGCCCACATCACTCATCTTCTGCAGATGGTCCACTACCCTTCTTACTCCTCGGTTGTCCACTTGATGTACATGCTCGACCATCATTTCTGAGTTGCTATCGTCTGTCCTTCTGGCCATATTTGCTGCCATCTGCTGGCCCTGTTGTACGAAGTATGCTGCTGCTGCTAGGAGAACAACTACCTTGAAGAGGACGTCTATCACTTTCAGCAGCGTCCACCCTTCACTAGCAAGTCCGCGCTTGTCTTCCGATTTCCATTGCCATACCAATATGTTCCCTGGCCCAGATGAGGATGTTGCAGATGCGGTGGCAATCAGCACGTTCCCATTTTCCATGTCATGTACCTATAAGGCCGAATTAATTTCCTCGACTGTGATGAAACATTGACTGAGAGCTTACTGCAAGGGTTTCCGCACCACCCCGTTTCGCATGCCTCAAGCTCTTGAGAATGCGTCCCGTCTTCCTGTCAAAAATGTAAACATGGCCATGATCGCTCCCCCCTATGACCAAACGCGATTTATCTCCAAATGCAACGCCTTTTGGATGTGTTTTGACAGCATCCTTTGTGATGAAAGTTTTGACGAAGAGTCCGGTTTCCATCTTGTAGAGATCAAAGCCGTTTTGGATGTTATCTACTATGCAAATTCTACGATCCATATCCACGGCTGCATTGCCTCTAATGTTGGGGTCAGCAATTTCTCAAATACTTGGCAGAGTTCAAGGCCTCACACTTGTGAACCCAGCTGATGCTTTGAAATATTCCGGCTGTCTTTCCCCCCGTTCTTGTATCTAATCGTGATCAGATGCATAGCACATTATATTTGGTCAGGAAACTTACAGGCCACCATCGTAAAGCCCAAAGATGAACAAGTCGCGCTCTTCGTTGGTGTCAAAAGCCAAGGCCTTTGGCACCATCTCTATTTCACCCTTGTTCTCCTTCGAAAAGACCGACACAAGCTTTCTGGAACCGGAGTCAAAGGTCCAGGCCTGCACGCACCGGTCCCATGTCCCAGTGGCAATCCTCGTTGAGCCTCTTGATGTATCAACTGCTATGGATGTGATTTCTGCTCCTCTGGCAAGACGTGCCGAAAATATGGTTTCAAACCGGTCCTGAATATCGCGTTAAGATCAGAGGCTTGATAGAGATCTGAACGAAGGCAATCACTTCGTTCGCATGATATTGCAGAAAGACTAGACAGCCCAGGGCATTTCCATAACACAGCATGTCTGTAACCTCATTTCTACACATGATCCAGCAGATGCAGGCCACTTGGCTTCATTCATAGAATGGCTGTTCTCCAACTGGAATCTCTTTCGCTGTCCCGAGACTCCATATCTTGATCCCTTCGGCTCCTTGATGGATTGTGTGAGTTGATATCAGATGGGTATATATTATCGCCCACCTCCGCTCGCCAAGAATTTTCCGTTTGGCGATATGGCTAAGCTAACCACTGGGCCAGTGTGTCCACGAAGGGTTGCGATCAGACGAGAATGCCTGTCGAATAATGCCAGGATGGAGGCGAACATATCGAGGGACGAGTGGCACCCTTTGATACCATGGGCCCCTGTTCGGTATATATAATAACACAGCCACGTTCAAGGCCATGCCATGGCCTCGTGACATTCCCCATTCATAAAGCAGCACACGCTCCTCTCTCTCTTCGCATTTCATATCTTTCCTTCATACTATCATCACTCTTGCAGGTTCAACGTCGCCTCAGGCAGCCGTCTCTGCTATCACACGTTCATTTTCCCAGTGCAGGTCCGCCTCAGCCACTTAGTGGCCTACGACATTCCTTTGCACGTCTGACGAGCACGCGTCCACCATTTGTGCCACCCTCATTCATTATTCATGCCACCAGTATCCAACCTATCAATTCGTCCTTGGTTCATTTTCCCAGCGCAGGTCCGCCTCAGCCACTTAGTGGTCTCTGACATTCCCTTGCACATCTGATGAGCACACATCCATCACTCGTGCCACCCTCATTCATTGTCAAACCTATCAATTCGTCCTTGACTATCTTAACGCGGGCCGTCACTAGTTTTCCCTCAACATTCATTTGTCTCAACAATGCCATCTTTCGAGGATATTTCCCCTTTTTTTGAGCCATATACTCCTCCACCTACAGCACCAAATCTCCTTGCCCAAACAGAGATCGGCAAAGCCTATCCATCACCGAGGCTCCTGGCACAGGAAGAACTAGGCCCAGGCTCCGTGCCAGCATCTCTTCGGCGCTCGCAAACCAATCGTGTTCGCTTCAGTCCATACAAGACACCTTCCAGGGAGATTACTCCTCTGTCCCATCAAAAGCCAGCTCCGTCGCCCTTCAAGAATACATCCACATCCCAGCATGCGAAGATGGAGGTAGAACAGAAAGATCTTGAGTCGGACTTATCGTCAGACTCAAGTCTGGAGGGTCTGGATTCAGATGAGGAAGATGAAGAGGCCCGTGCAATTGATCATGACACCAGTGGGCTGATCCCGAAACCAGACGGCGAAGCAGGAAGACCTGGTCGTGGAGGATACAACCTCGAGCAAGCACTTGGCTGGGAGGCGAAGAAGTATCAGTCCATTAAAGTACGTTCAGATTTATTTAATGCACTACCATATCGTTTAGTCTTCACCTGTTATTCTAGACTTATGTGAAGAAGCTTGTGGAGGAGCACCTTGATCCAACAAAGAACTTCTCGTCCCAGTCGCTCACTGGACTTGTCAATGTTCGAACCTTAGTAAGTCCTACTACTTCATCTATATTTCATCGCTGACAATCTCTTCATGATCAGGCTTGCCAGAAGTTCCCGGTACTCCAAGATTATGCTGATTCCTGGCCGGTCATTGACTTGATCTGCCTCGACCTCAAGTATACTTCGGGTCGCGCTCGTCATAAGAAAAATGAAAAGCTTGCTAAGGTTGGAAAGGCGACAATCGCAAAAGGGAAGGCCAAAGCATCAGGTTAAATTTGAAATGTTCAAAATTCTTTTCTTGGCCTCTAGTCTCATAGATAGATTAGACTTATTGTAGCTTTTACTAGTTCTTATGTCCATAGCTTAGACGTACCTAACCTGTTGTATGTAGCATAATCCTAGCAATGTAAACTGATTTTTAGCACCTCAAACTGGACTCTGCCAGGTACATCAGTAGTTTAACAATTTACTTTTTTCCGCTTGTGCAAGTGAAAAAAGCGCTAAAAAGCGTCAAAGCCGCAAGTCAAAAAAGTCCAGGGTCCATTCCCAAAAAGCAGCATGCTTTTCGGACTGGTCCGGCAGGCAGAAAAAGTGAAAAAGCTACAAAAGTGAAAAGTCCCTACTGGATATTGTACGCGTTACATAAGTAATGTATGTGGTAATTATTAACTGGTCCATGGTATATATGTAACAAACTTCAAGTTCTATTATTTCTGGCAATCCAGCTCTCGAATCCCAACCTAGTGTGACTCTGCTTGCTTGGAGGTTCCATCAGTGTCCCACTTATGAGTAACAGAGGGGCAGCAAGGAAACTGATGGGCCTGCACTTCATTCCGCGATAATTTTGGTCAGTCAAAACATCTTGCACAAGTCGACGAGGGCCACTTACCTGATTGTTTCCAATACCCATATCCGATTGTCCATCCCTATCAGTTACTCAAGTTACTCATTGCATGCCATCGGAAAGGACCACCACCATAGTTTCTAAGAAGTCGAGTATTCAAGGCAGCATTGGCGGAGCTGAGAGGGGTGCTTGAGGCAAATGATCGGACGTGGTGGTGGATGAGAGGAGAGAGACAGTGATGAGTAGCCGTGGAATTGGCGTAAATAGTTGTTCAACATATCACGTGCGTCGGAGTTCAAATCGAACGTGGAATGCCGGTGACGCGTCGCTTGGTTGCTCTTGCCCTTTCGTCCTCTCCACACCCGGCGCGACATGCATAACACTTCCTCCCATCGTTGTGGTGCGCCGAGGTGGTCATGTATATGGAAGCGGATGGCTATCCCTACCATTTCATACATACTGGTTTGCAGTGCTTGCAGTGGGCACTGTGGAAGGACACGTCGAGCTCGATTGAGCACATTGGTGTGGTCGTATGATCATTTTGATGGACAAGATTGCTAGGAATGGGCTTTATAAGTAACTAGTAGCACGTTTACGACCCCCATGTCATCTTTCCGCAACTTATTTGTATATTCAAGGATAGTCAGTAGCTAACTTTTTGACAGCTTTTTGGTGCCATCCAAAAAGTCAAAAAACAACAAAAAGCGGAAAAGTAAATTGTTGACTTGCTGATGTAACTAAAGTACAAAAACATCCCTAAATTTACCTGGACCCGATTACGGGACTCGTTTTCAATCAGACCCCTTGGTCGCATCAAAACTGAGCGAAAATCTTTGGATGTTTGTTTTTATCCTATAAAGTGACTATCGCTGCACCTACGATCGAGATCAAACATTTGTACTAAAGCTATGAGCAGCTAGAATGCAATTATCAATATTTTGAAGCTTAGGTAAACATCCGAAAATGCGGTCTTTGCAGCAATCTTTGGAGCTTGGTCATATTTAGCAGGTCGGTAAACTTGGTAACCAGGCCCGACATTCTCAACTTCATCACTTGCGAAATATCATCACCAAGTATACTTATTACCCCTGAGAGACTCTCAAAAATTACATGGTTAGATAGCTACATTCTTTCTCATTCTATAGGTATGCATTTTGTACCTTACCCATACATCCCTCGTCCTGCAGCCAAGGTTTAAGCATCTCAAGTCCACCAAGCAATTCAAGCCTCTACTTAGTTCAATATGGTCCTCATATTGCCGATGCAGCATTCAAGAGAGAAAGGATACAATGTTTTACATGGTGTATACAGAATACAAACAGTTAAGTCTACTTTTGATAGTACAGTTTCACCGGGACGTGCTTGCGTCTAAGGCGAGCGTTACGTGCAAAGCTAGGCAAGGATATGTTAGTTAAGTTATTTGATACAAAACTTCCAGAGCGCACCGTTTTATCAGCCAGTCTGCAAGTGTAGCATCGCGCCCTTTCATGTTGACATGTGCAGCGTTTATCCCGACACTCATTACCACAACATCGGATCGCAAGACTGGAACACCCATCATTAAATTCTGGAGGCATGGGTTTGGTGGCAAGAGATGGTGCCACTTGAAAAAGACCATGAACTTGTAGAAATGTCGTCCTTCTTTAATGGTAACAAGGCAATTATGGACAAATGGCTGTAATTGCTGAAAGCCTAAGACGTTTTCAGCAAATGCATATCGCGCTTGGGGCGGCGGCGATCTGGCTGCCTCATTGCAATGTGTACCATGCAGGGCCTGGGGAAATTTCGGGAATAAAGACGAGCTCGGACTCTGCCTTCAATAGCCTGAAAGTGACAGTGTCAGGGTGGGATGAAAAGCTGGATGATGAGCACTGGCCTGGGGGGTGTATTCGACGAAAAGGCGGGTATTAGGCATGCTAGAAAGACCAGATGGTGGTGGATAACAGAGTGGAACCCGAAGATAAGAGGGAAATCTGTAAAAGAAATGCCCTTTCATGCGTCAATGGTATTTATACCGACATGTGGCTTACCTTTTATGGCAAATGGCAAAGTCGAGTGCACCTCGGTCCCCAAAGAAAGGCACTCATTTTCTCACTTGATATCTCTCCACCATTTTCCAAAGTTATGGAGAATCAGAGCGCCGTTAATAGTGGGCCTCTTTGACTGCAGCACCCGCGGATGTCGATGAGGAAATGGACGATGATGACGGGCGATCTCAGTATCACAGTGCCAATGAGTCGGAGACGTCCCCTCATCCCGATCGGCGATCACAGTACATGGCCGATGAGGAGGAGACTCTTACGCAACAATACACCCTTAATTCACGCAGCGCACACCGTTATTCTTGCCTAGCCCCTCTGATGAACTGCAAGCCCAGTGGGAGACTGACTCTGCCCAGTCCGCCTCCAATAAACCCAGCTCAGATGGCATGAGCACTCCTCGGCCGAGACTCATTCATTGCCAGAGGAAACCATCCAACGAGACCACGAGCAGATTCATTTTCAATTCACTCCTGGCGCCTTTCACCAGCCTTGGGGGAATCAATGACGCCAAACTGGGGGGACTTGACAAAGCCTGTTGAAGCACCACATCAATCTGTTGCTTTCCAAATGCCAAACCCGAACTGGGCAGAGAATCTGGACACCTCCGCAAGCAGCAGCTCGTCAACCGAGGCAAAAAGATCAGCAAATCGGGACAACGATGAGCAGATTCAGGCAGAGCGAAGTAGTAAGAAGAGAAAATCAGAGGCGTCTGAGTCAAAGAAGCCCTTTATGTCCGAGGTGATGAACTGGATTCCTATCCGGAAAGCAAACCGACTGGCAGCGTCAGCAGAAGGGAGAGTCGTCAAGGAGTACAGGGAGCACTCCGCTTCGTACAGCCAGTTCACCGACAGCATTATCAGAGGTCTCCAACAAGAAAAGGCTGCTCTCAAGGAGGAATTGCAGAACAGAGAGAAGGATCTGCAGGCAGTGATAACTGAAAAGGCTGTTCTCAAGGAGGAATTGCAGAACAATGCGAAGGATCTGGAGGTAGTGATAACAACGTTGGAAGTTAAGGACGCCGAGATAACAAGTTTGGGCATGGCAAAAAGAGCCTCCAGCAGAATATCGAGAAGCTGAAGCAGAAGGTGGAAGACATGCGGAAGGCCGCCGAAGAGGGACAAAGAGTGTGGGATGCTGAAAAGACAGTAAGTTATTCGGTGCTTCAGAAGAATCGACTAAATTCAACTTACGTAGGAGCTTGAAGAGGAACTTCAATGAACAAAGTCGTCCTTTGATAAAAAGGTGGAGCACTTGAAGGTGGTAGGTCATCAGATTTAATGTATATTTTGCTGCGTCGTTCACACCCAAAAGGAATCGGCACAATCCATCCAGGACCACAATTTTACACTTCAGGAAGAAATGAGGTCTAGAGAAGAGGACAACACAGAGAAAATACACGTTAGCATTTCATCATCACCTGTCATCCATTGTCCTCACCTTCTTTACAGAGCCTCGAAGCACAGATTGCTCAACTGGAAGAAGAAGTTTTACCGAGCCTCGAAGGACAAATTGCTAAACTGGAAGAAGAAGTTGACACAAAGAACAAAATTATCGCCCAGGGTGCAGATCTGCAAAAGGAACTGCAGATTCAGAACGAGACCATCGAGACCCTCAAGCAAGAGGCCACAGCATCACGAAAGGAGCTCGACAAGTGCAAGAAAGCCAATGAATATCTTGAGGTGGAGCTTGTGAAGTTGCGAAAGGAATTGGATGAATGGGCAAGGTCAGGTAGCGGGATAGAGGCTGAACGTCAACAGGTGTGACCACGGTAATCAACAATTGCAGAGCTGCCACTTATGATTTCACGCAGGCTGAGAAAGAGGCCCAGGACGCTGCACAGCTTCAACGAACAAAACGGACGGAGTATCGCACTGACAAAGAGGTAATATTTCTTTTGTTGATTCAGGCCATGGTCTTATCAATACGTCAGGCTCTTGCAACCAAGAAAGGCGTTAATACACCCAAAAAATCCTCTAGCAACAGAATGAAAGCCGCTGAACCTCATCCTAGCCCCTCCCGTCAATCTGATGAACCAGCCACGCCCTCATCGAAAACCGCTGAATCTCACCCTGGCCCCTCCCGTCAATCTGATGGACCAGCCACGTCCTCGTCGAAAACCACTGCACCTCGCCCTGGACCCTCCCATCAATCTGATGCTAAGCGACCAGCCACGTCCTCGTCGAATCGGAATGCAAGCCGTGCCAGAAGCCAGCCAGCTGAGGAATCCTCTGACAAAGCAAGGAAAAGGCCTCGTGATACTGCAGATGGAGATGACGACGTCGCCTCTGAGCGACACCGCGCGAGGAAGTGTCAGACCTTTGCCTCGGAACAATGGACCATGGCAAACCCTCAGGCACCACACTTTCCATAAGCAGCGGCAATTTCTTCGCGCTGTAGAGGAGGAAGTGCCAGATTCTGAAAGCGAGGTGAAGTCCTTCATATGAGACGAATAAATTGATTGATTCTGATAAATGTATATCTGTTCTGTAGGCGGAAGTCGAAAAAGATCTGACAAACAGACGGCCAGTAAAAAAGGATATTGTTCAAAATGGCGATGAAGATGTGGATATGGCATCAGATGAAGAAGTGGCAAGAGCTGTGGTACCGGAAGTAAGAGGCAATAATGGGCGAGGGGGCAATGACCGTGAAGACGACGGCGATGATTCCATGAAATCTGATGGAGGCGAAGATACGCAAATACGCACCCCATCTAAATCAAAAGGCAAGGGTAAACAGAAAATGAAACACCACTCGACCCCTCCGGATGAAGACTCCAGCAGTGATGGTAGTGAAGAGAAGTTAGATGCCCCTCTCACGATGAGAACCATGACAAAATTGTTAGGGGAAGTCTTCAAGAATGCCATACAGGCTCAGTCATCTTCACCCGGGAATAGCAGTGGTAATAACACCCCTCGTCGCAAGAGGCAGAAGAAGCCGAATGAAAAATTGATGAAAGAAAAGGCAACCGAAACGAAGTCACAAAGATGTTTATATTGCGTGAGTTTCGTCTGCCAGGTGAGGATATGCTGATACTTAATCACACCAGGAGCTGGTCCGTGACACCTTCAAAGACAAATTCCAGTTTGATAGAGATGAGGAGTTCATCAGCCATGTGGCAACGCAGGATGAAGAGCTTGAGGAATTTATGGATGATGATGAGAAAGGCCCAGATCTGGAGGACCTTCATATTGACTTGCGGCACAAACTGATGAGCAATTGGAATAAGGCCATCATCAAGCTCATGGTTGAGGTAGTCAGACACTACTGGGAAGAAGACAAGGACGATAAATTCGAATCATTGACCGAACGCTCAAATGATTATATCCAGGAACTCGTCATTCAACGATTGGAACATTTAAGGTGGATTTGGAGAAAGGCACAGCCCAAAGTCAAGGAGGATGGTGAAGTTGAATGTCCGAGTGAAATCGAAGAGTGGATGGCCATCGAACGTGACAACGCAGAGAAGGTGGCATGCGCCACAACGAGATGGCTAGCTGTAAGTTCCTTGTGAATGTGCATTGCAAAACGAATGACGACAGATGCCTATTGCAGAGATTTGCCCGGCGAAAGGAAACACTTCAACGGATGATCTCAATCAAGAAGGATCAGGGGGCAAAAGATCGCTTCATTTGGGAATGGTTGCTACATGTGATAGAACTCCTTGGCGAAGGTGGGATGAGCTCTGATGAAAGCGAAGTCGATGCCGCAGGTCAGGTGGTTTATCGCGTCAATGCTATGCCATGGAGATGAGAAATGTCAAAAGAGATGGAAATCCTCGATGCGCAGAGGAAAGATGCACATCTGTTCTCCAAAAAGGGATCCAAGCCTCTCGGGAGGATGCGGAGAGGAGATGTTGGCGAATCTAGGCGTCCTGAAATCCAAGGACTCCCAAAGATTCTATACGACCAAGAGTGGCTCAAGGGATTGCCTCGCATCATCAAAGACGACTTCGAAATCTCAAAGGAGAAATTGAATTGGATGAAAATCTGGATTGACGACGATGAGTGATGAGGGTTCGAGAAAGCTGTTCGGACCACAAGGGGAAGGCTAGGCGAGAAGGAGAAGGAAGGCGTAATTCTATATTCCTGATTAGATCCAGCATTAACATCTACAGAGTGCTCATAAAACGTACTGTCAAGGAATGCAAGTTTGCATTAGAAGTATAAGGAACAAGGAAAATATCTGAGTTGAAAATGACTGACAGATTCGTTGGAGCACTCCGTACGAATCCTAGGTCTTAGTAGAGGCATGGGCCAGTGAAAGAGAACCAAAGAGCATAGAAAATTGGCCATGAGATTCGTCGCAGCACTGCGTATGAATCCTGGGTCTTGGTTGAGACATGAGCTGGTGAAAGAGGACCAAAGAGGGCAGAAATAATGAGTGCAAGATTCGTCACAGCACTGCATACAAATCCTGATTCCTGGAGACATGAGCCAGTGAAAAAAGGACCAGTGAGGGTAGAAATAGTGACCGCGAGATTCGTCGCAGCACTGCATATGAATTCTGGGTCTTGGTCGGGACATGAGCCAGAGGAGGAAGCGTAGAGCATTGGCCCCGATTCATCAGAGCAATCCATATGAATCGGGCACCTGAAAATGAGGAAGGAGAGGGAGAATTGTTGGCGATGACGCGATGACGCAGAGTTGGAATCAGATCTGTATTTGGTGGTCTCCTGTTTGGCTGCAGGCTGTTTGGCTGCAGATTGTTTGGCTGCTCCCTGTTATCCTGTGCGGTCGACAGCAGTTCAAGTTGCTACATCTCCTCTCCAGAATCGACTTTGCAGGTTGTGTAATGGCAAAGTCGACTTTTTTTCTCTCTGTCATATCTATCCCGGTCCCTATCTGTCGGCTTCGCATTGTACCCGGTCCCTATCTGTCGGCTTTTCGTGTTGTGTAACAGCAAAGTAGACAAGTTGACCTTCAACTTTTTTCTCTCTTCTTGGTCCCTATCTGTCAGCTTCGCGTGTTGTGTACCCGGTCCCTATCTGTTGGCTTTGCGTGTTGTGTAACAGCAAAGTAGACCTCTCCTCACTCGTCATTTTGTGGACTTTTTCTGGCGAGCTTTGCATGTTGTGTAACGGCAAAGTTGGTGCTAGTTACTCAGATTTTCTGGACTCCTCGACCACTGGTTTGAACTTCTTTGCAGGTTTTGTGACGAAAACTTTGGCATTCTTGGCCTTTCCTTTGCCCGATCTCTATCCTATACACTACCATTGGACATCATGAGTATGTGCACTGTTTGGCATTTTTTATCCATACTCACTATGTGCTTCTGATAGCTTCTTGGCCTCAGCCTGCACGGTCATTTTCTGCCGAATTCGAATTTTCTAACTCTGGCCTCTATTTCACCTCTCCCAATTTGCGTAATCCTCCTCCACAGATCCATCCTCCTTCCAACTCCTCCCTGTTGTCATTGCCGTCTGAGCGCCACAACTGCCGCTGGTCGCTGGCCTCATATCCATATCTGGCGTTCCTACCTGCTGCTCCCCTCATCGGTCCTTTCAAATCATGGTTTGGGACCCCCGTAGACCGGATGCATCTTGAACACGATAGATATGGCTGGCATCTTCCCCGCAAGGTCCAGAAACTTTGGAAAAATTTTGAGCAGACATCACGGGCTGCTGCTCATGCATTGTCCGTACATGTGTTCAAGACCTGCCCCCGATCTAAAGGTCTTTGGAACGTCCCCGAGAAGCCTGGGTCCTTTGGATATTTTGAAGCGCACAAGAGTGAGGTGGCAGCACATACCGCCATTACAGAATCTATTAGTGCTTTTGTCATATACATGAGCTACATGGCCTTTCTCATTACCCTTTGTCAGGTCGACCCTTCCAATCCACACTTTAATATTTCATTGGCCACAGTCTTCGAAAATGCTGGCATAAATGTCCATCGAGAGTGGATTCGATGCATCGAGCCCTTCGTCAGTCCTCATATAAAGCGCCTGGGGTGTATTGTCGACATGACTACATGTGCATGGGCTGTATTGGTGCCTCACATGATTGAAGCCCAGATTCCGATTTGGCTATTCTGGGGTCGCCCTCCTTTCACCCTCAATAATTCATTGTCATGGGCCCGACCACTTATTCCGCAGCTCCGTGCAAGCCAGAATATTTCCAGCTCGACAAGGCCAGCCACTCATTTTCCTAGCGTTTCCCTCGACTCTTTTCCTCCGGTAAAGCCTAATACTCGTCAGCGTCCAGGAGAGACAATGCGCGCCTTCTTTCAGCGGCGCAAAGAAAACCACGCACTTCGGCGGCTCAAGGAGACTCAGGCAAAGAGAGCTGAGCGTCTCCACTCCTTAAAACAGCAAGTTCATAAGCCTACACCGGGAAAGCGAGGACCAAAAGTTTATACTTGGGAAAAGGCGGACGATTCGGGTTTTCGTGTTCGCACAATCATGACCCAAGGACAGATTGAGCAGGAATGGGCCACCATCCCAAATGATCAGAAATTCTTTGACTCATTCGACAAGGAATGGGATTGCTGCTCTGAATGGAGTTTCGATCCAAATGAAGACGAAGAGACTTTCACGTCTAATCAGAAGGAATGGGACTCGGACTCAGAGTCTGATGACTTTTCTCCCTTTATACCTTCCAACCAGCTGTTTTCCACTCCTCAAGCAGCCACAAAGAACTCTGCTCCTTATAGTCAAGCAGAGCCAGTCCCCGACGAAGAGTTAACCTCCATTCAGTCGGTTCCTGGCACTGCGATTGAAATCCCTTGTGATCATCCGCCATCTCCGACTACCATTGCCCTCAATCATGATTCAGATATGGAGGTCGACGAACATATTCCACGCGATATTATGTCAGGCGCACCTTCAAAATTGGCTCAAGGAGAAGACGTCAACAAAAAGGGTACCGATTCTGTGCTTCTTGCAGCTGACGGACCTCCTACTATGTCTGCGTCGGAGTTGGCACCTCTCATCGAGGATATCGTTACCTCCAAAGATACTTCGGAAGACCATGGCCACCACTCTGAAGATGCTTTGAGAGAGGATGAGGATCATGACTTGGATCTGTTTACGGCCTCGAGAGATGATGTCCTTGCCCTTACTCCTTTGGCATCAACTATTCCAACCCTTGCCGCACAGGATACCTTTGATGAACTGATGTTTTACCACTATGGCTACACGGCCGATGAGGCTCGCGAAGCTGGCCTTTCTGACCATTTTGCAGACACCGGAAATCACAGGTTCAAAACATGGAAAACCATGCTCTATTCCGTGGGTGGAAATAGGCTTGCCAACTCGGAAACTGAACAGCCTCCGGTAGCTGACTTTCTACATGTACTTTCTTCCTCTGAGCGACCATTCCATGATGTGCCTGGGAAATACTGGGATCTGAGCCCGGGTAATAATCGTGCACTGAAATGCATCCAGGAAGTCCACTTTTGGATTGAAATCAGATACTTTGACGGTATACCAAAGTGTCTCTTACGCCCACGGAAAGACGCAGTAGGATTGTGGTACATTGCTGTTTACCCGATGATTGCTTTGGAGATTATACGTCGACGTCTGGGCCCTTCTGAACTGGATGTCCTCGAATATCTTGTAGACCATGGAATTCCTTTCCGCACTCTCGCTCCTGTTTCCAGGTCTCTTCCTCGAAACCTCCCTCCACGAACCTCGACTCCTCTTCTTGGTGCTTACAATATTAATTATATGTTTGATCTTGCGGACTATGCACGGTATGAGGCACTCAGAGATGAAGTTGTTCTCTCCACACCCGAATGCCGTATTGCTCTATGCTATGGAGGAATTGTTGCTCATTTGGCCAGAGAGATTATGCCAAATTTTGTCGTCTTTGAAGGTCCATCTCAGAGTGCGCTTGACGGACAGCAGGCTGTTTTCGTAGATCAGAACGGGCGCCATATGGTGGATGATCAGCTAATAGAAAGTATCTCGGATCTCATGTGCGGCACCTACCATGTGTACACTGGAAAAGGCGGTATGTTATCTTGTTCTGTCTCTAATCCACTTTCTAATATAAATTTGCTCTAGACCAAACAGCCATCATGTCCTGGTGGCCCCGAGCATCAATATGGAACGGCAGCAGCCTCAATGTCGATGCATGGACTGAAGAATGTGAGGAATGGTTCATCCGCCGCCGCAATGCCATACTTTTGGGGGACGCAGTACCTCTCAACAGCCATCAGTGGCGTAATCAAATGCAGTTCAATCGACAGTCGCCCAAGCTGATGGCAAAAATGAATGTCGCAGTCGTTTCATATCTTGAGTCATCGCAGGCAGATTTTCTTATGGAGTGATAGGGATTTATTTAATTGTACATATTTTCATCAATGAATGTTTTTCTTGCCATTGTCCATGAGCGGGAGTTGAGTATAAGTGGTATATGGGTAGTCAAGGGGCGACAGCTGAAAATTAAGTGCCCACAGGCAAGGTGGCTGCGGGCACTGACTGGGCAACGAGTGGGCGACGAGTGGGCGATGAGCGGGCGATTGCTGCTAAAAACTTTAGCATTTGAAATACAGAATCCTATCCTTAGAAATTCCGCATGTCACACTGTATCTGAAATTCGGAAAATTTCCGTAGGTTCACTTTGATTTGAAATACTCGGCACACTGGTCAAATAATCTGGGTTTCAAATGCTAAATAATTATCTCTTTTCGGACGTATTTCAAATACTCAGCACACTGGCCAAATAATCTGGGTTTCAAATCCTAAATAATTATCTCTCTTCGGACGTATTTCAAATATGAAAGGCGAGTCTGAGGAAATTTGCATTTGAAATGCTCAAACTGCTACTTCAGTCCTAGATATTGTCACGAGGATTTCAAATGGATAAATTTTGCATATATTGTTGGGCATTTAAAATACTAAATTTTTATGCATGGATTTGCGTATTTGAAATGCTCAATCTCCTTGTCAACTCAAATATTAAACCCCTCTATATTGGTAAACCCCCGCAGTGGTAATAGCACGTCAGAATCTGAATACACTTGGGCCAGGTGCAGGTGAATTTGCCGGTGATGCCGAATCTGCCTGCATGCGCTTGGCTTTATTGATAGCACTTTCGATTCGCTCCCTCGTGATCACCACCATGATTTCGCATCTTTCATCCCCACAATCGGTTTTTCGCCCACACAACCCCGCCAAAGGATTTTTACGGAGACAACACGCGCGATCTTGACGACGTATACACGACTTCTTCTAACAGTTAACAAAAAGATCCTTTTTTGCTGTGGATTGTGCGCACTGACTGTTTGCCAGCAGCGCAGGCTTTGAACGTGTCATCGACCTCTGGAACCCTGGGGAACCCTGAGGAACGTATGAAGGATGCTTATTTGACCTGAAGTATGACGTAGGAGGACCATGCCATGTGATGACCATGTTCTTCTCGTGGAATGCTCGCACTGAATGCTTCAAAAACAGCGCAGATATCGGACGCGTCATCGTCACTGGCTCTGCCCATGGTCACCCAGAAACGAAGCTGTGGCTTAAGAAGGTTGCCGTTCCCGATTCTATATCCTGAATATTCTCATGCACCATCCTGCTCCGGTGTCAACAAATGCGTCTACCACCTGCGTATGAAAGTCTGGAGTGGTCTTCATGGTGCCGAACGTACAGCCAGAGGCGGAGTAATCCTTGCGGGTAGAGAAGGCAACTCCGAATTTTAGAATTATAACTGTGGTGTTGAGTATTGCAAGAGGATGGAGGTGTGTACGTTTGCGTCGCCTCCAAATTATTGATGCCGTAGTATCTAGCCCACCTGTCCTTTCAGGGTCGTATCTGCATTCCTTCGAATGGCTTTCCTATTCCTATTAACTTACTTCTTTCATATAGGACTTGGTACACTTCCTCAGAGTCAGATATGCAAAGTAGACCGATCTGACCCAAGCAAAGACGTAAACATGGACCAGAAAATCCTTGTTCGATTGGTTCGATCTCCTTCTCCATACGGGGTTTTGTCGGAGCAAGACATTATAGGTATTATGTATGATTCATATTATGCTTCACGAAGTGTGCCGCCCTCTAACCTCTGAATAAAATATGCCATTCATGTTGCTCGTCCGGTTAACTCGCAATGCCCACGTCCTGCACGATGATTAGTTTTATACGCATCTCTCAAAATTATAAGAGAAATATGACGCCTTCCAGCGTTCTGACTATGCTTGTGAAATAATGTGTAAGGCCAATTTCCAGTAGACGCAATGCTGCGCCTTCCCGTCCGATATTTACGCTCCTCTTTTCCCTTTCTCTTTCAGAGTTCGTCTTATCCTTCGTTCATTATCGCCTTGTGCGGGTGAGCAATATCTTTCTCGAGGGGGTCAACAGGCATCGCTGATATGAAATATTAGATTTCCGCCTTCAGTGAATTACTATTCAGCCTATAGCCTCTGCTCAGTAACAAGTATCAACCATTTCGTAGAGGTAGTGACTACTACGAGCACAAATCAACGCACTTATACTTGATCAGGAACAACATGAGGATCAAGCCTCACCAACGTAGTAGGGCTGTCCAATCAATTCATATCTTATGTTCGTATCGCCCGAGGCTTGTGCAGCAGCCTTGATACCCTCTTCTACCTTAGCCTTGTCGAGGGCGCCCTAGAGAATAGAACGAGTCACTATGATATACATAAATAAAAGATGAATTAATCTCTCACCATGTCGGCTAGCTTGCGGGCAAGGTTGGCTACACATGCGATGCAATTCCCGACGTTCTGATTTCCAGCCTGATAAGAAAAGGCTGGCTGCTCCAGTTCCATTGCGGTAGCTAATATCTTGCGGTGATTTGCCACAGAAATGTTGCCAATCGGGAATGTTTGGTACTTCACGTAAGATTTGGACAACGCCTCCACTATTCCGTAATATTTGAGAAAAAATTTGCAACCCGCAGCTTCAGCCTCTGCCGGGAAGTCTTCAGGCTGCATATCTTCCTTCACGACGTAGACTACTTCGATGATCTTCCAGGCGGATATTGCAGCTCCATGATCGTTCAATGCCTCAACGGGCCAGGCGAGACGCCAGTGAAGCGAACGCTGATGGACAGAGATAAAGAGCGGAACATCCTGGTCATACTCACACATAGTAGACATCTTCTCATTGTCCTTTGCGATATTCACACGAGTCATAACCATCTTGGAATAAATTCAGTCATGAGAGAGGGAGCATAGGGAATAGCATGGAATTACCTTTGCTGTTATGGAAGTGTGTGTACTGAAAAATCAGAAGTGAATGGTGCTGAAAAGCTATGGCTTTTGAAAGGTATTTATACTATGAAGTGTATGGGTTCTATTTGTTTGCAAATACTGCGCTTATTCAGTGCGACTGCTTGCTGTGTGCCTTTAAAAGTTTAATCCACATGGGTATCGTACTCATGGTTTTCCTTTCCGGTCTCAGTCAACCCAAAATGAGACTTGAAATTTTAATTCACTTCTTGGCAGTCGGATGAACTACTGCTATGCTGTATGGGCGCTCTGACTGTGTATCCAGAAGCGTGTAAGTTTCCCTTTAGATACATATTTCCCTGCCGAAGGCACTGATTTCTCATCAATTTTTGTGAAGCGTGGTCACCTCGTGTCGTATATATCCCACTCCCGTTATTCTAGGTTGCCTGTATTCTCCCCATGCTTTAAAATTCGGCGCTGTTAGTACCGCCTTACCTGTCAAAGTGCTCAGTCATATTGTTGCCGACTGTGGGTCAAGCCTGATAGAATTCTTCTTTTTGCTGTTTCCGGTTCTGAACTTTGTATTCATTAACAACCCAAATTGTCTTTCTAACCTTATTTGTCAAGAACGCTGGCAGGACTTCTGACAAGTGAATCACATGGATGATCTACTTATATAGGCAGTGCAGCACCAATGGTGACTAGCACCGTCACTCCGCATCAATTCCACACGTGCCAGCGGTGTTCCTTGCGCCTTACCACCAAGTTCGCCCACACTTCAGTCTTGTTCAGCTTATCTTGAAGTTGACCGTCTCTTCTGTTTCTGAGCATTCCTCATTTTCCCATCTCTTCTTTATCAATCAAGTAAGCGTTATAATCACCGTCAAATTGCTCATAATTTACTACTTTTCAAGTCATGTCCTCAATAGGATCAGCTCGCTGGAGCCTTGATCTGGTAAAATGCAGGCTCAAAAGCCCGACGACAAAGCACCACAGGATGCATCCAAGCCGTAGCATTGCAGAGCTTCCGGAAGGCCTTTTTATAAAATACGGGAAACACGTCCACATCGGAGAAGGAATCGCTATGCGTATAGCCCGCAACAAGACATCACTCCCCATTCCGAAAGTCATCTGCATGTTTGTTGATGCTGATAACGAGATCACCTATATCCTAGAAACTAAACTCCTGGGACAACGTCTAGGGGACGTGCTGTTGGAAATGGACGAATGTGCTCAGCTGAAGATCGGAAACGATATCATCAACATCACAACTTGCCTTTCTAGTATTACGCCTCAAGATGAACACGACGAAATCGTGGCATATCTCCAGGAACCAGGTTATATTCACCTTCCAGAAATTGACGAAAAGGCATCCCTTATCGCTGCTCAAAGTATCCGAGGAGGCATGATAGGGCGACTGACATTTTCTGGCGGGATATTCTCCCAGTTTTGTGATGATGTATGCTCAGCAAAATCCACAGGAGAATTCATAAACTGGTTTGGAGAAATCGGTGGTCTCAAGGGGCGTCGACTTGTGACTGAGAGCGTCTCTAAGATCGACTTTGACAGCCCGCTTATCTTCTCACACGGAAACCTGGACGTGGAGAATATCCTCGTATCAAGGATTCCCAGCAGAGACACCAATGATTGCACTGATACGGTAGAAAACGACACAAGTGGAAACTGACAGGTGTGATAGATTGGGAGGCGGCAGGCTGGTATCCTTACTTCTTCGATGAGTGGCACAACTTTAGCCGGTCGCACATGTATCAGGAGACTGGCTGGACAGATACTCTCATAAAGCTTGGATTTCCATGCAAAATCAACGATCTCACACCTGGAGAAGAGGCTGAGTATGATGCGAGTCCAGTTATTGCATTCAATTTGATTTTCTTTAATGCAGAGTTATTTGGCTGACGAGGGAGTTTCGCTTCCAAGTAGCAAGCCTATTAACGAGTAATGTTACATTTGTTTTATATAGCAATGATGATCAGAATAATGAGGGCGTCGTCGAGTAACGCATAAGTGCACGTGAGTTATACAGGGCAAGAGAACATATCGCCTTTTTGAATTAGGGGCATCAAAGCTGAAAATAATCAACACATGAGACAGTGAATGACGATATCAATACAACAAGCAATGCTCCAGAGAAGCATGTTAGGGAGTAACAGAAGTAAATGAGAATTAAGGTGGCAAGTGAATATGGTTGATATGTGATTCCAGTCCAGGTAGCCATTGACATGCTTATATACATGTCGCTTACTGAACTGATCGAGAAGGCGAGAAGGCGTAGCTGGAAAGTATGAATGCCCGGTAAAAAGGATGCCACATGAGCACTTGTTGAAAGTCAATAACTATCGCTCCTGGTAAGAGTATTTCTGCCGCATACATAGTCGGCTACTGTCTTGGTTGCAGGGTCCACGTACCAAATGGTGAGACAAGATACATGTTCAAGTGGCTCCACGTCGTGAATCCATGAATCTGGATGATCCGAGATATCTAAGATCGATAAAGGCAAGCCAATGGCCTTCCTATGTTGAAGGAAAGCGACCACAATTCCATAAGGATATTTTAGTGCCAATCGACTCCATTCATGGTATTTTTCATGACTTGTCATCAGAGTATGTAGATTGGGTAGACAATGGGGGTCGCATGATTCGAGGAGGAAGTTCAGGGTCTGCTCAGATGCCCTGAGCCATGTCACCGACCTGAATGGCATAACCACGCATTTGAACGCCGGTATTACCTCTGGTGGAAGGCTTTGGAAGTATAATGTTATTTCTGGGATATTCGGGATCGATGTAACCGAGGAAAAGTGTGATAGCAATCGTTTTGAAAAAGAAGGGTACTCCCACAGGTAAATTTGGTATCTTGACTTGCCGTTTTCATTGTCCAAGGACAGATTAAACAAAGGTGATTGATTGCAACTGACTTCGAAATAGGCGGATGATGGAGGAGAGGATGCTGCAATGAGTCCTAGGAACTCTAACACCCGTTGGCATGCAATATCAAGCATCGAGTCGTTGAATTGGCTTGGCCTGGATTCTCTCTGTGATGCAAGGTTAAAATAAAAACATTGAGTCGGAACAATAGTTGCTAAAATTGTTACCCAGATTGAATACCGCGAAGGGTTAAACCGGAGCTCTTCGAGATGAGGGAGTTGGATCGGAGAGATATCCTACACGATGTGGGCATCTCGATCAACGTAGAAAGGGAAATCTAAAATTAGACGTCGGATGGACCACATAGTACTTAATGCCGTTGAGATATCTGAAATTGTGATTGAACTGGTAGCAAGCATCAGTTCTTGAAGATGTGAAATCCATGGGGCATGTGGGCTGAATGCCACACATATCGAGTGAAATACTTTGAGTTGAGGTGCATGATTAGCAAATAGGGGTAATGGAGACCTGGACATTGAACTGTCGCTGGGAAAATTAGTCGATAACTGGAATATCTGCAAGATAGGGGAGGGCCGAAATAACGCTGTCCATGTTTCATCGCTCGCATCAAAGGTGCCGGAATAGAAGACATCAACAACTTGAATTCTGCTCCATTCTTTGCTTGTGATGGCTGAAAAATAATCAATGGCTAGAGACGTCCTCAGACTGCCTCTAATCCATAAAGATGCATTCCCGCTCCAACGAAGAATTTCATCCTTCCACAACGCCTTCACGATCAGTGGATGTCCGAAGTTGATACATCTTCCCTATAATAACTGGTAGTTAACCGTGACTTCTCGTCATGCATGACAAACTTGCAATGTCCATATCAAGGTAGTAAGAGGAAGATCCCTCATTTGAGATCCCATTCCAATAGTATTCATCTCGAATATCAGTGAGAGAACATCGGCAGAGAGTTTGAAGATGGGCGATGAAGTAAATGATGGTAGATCACTACTGCTTAACGACACAGCTTGGCTAGTGGAGGGATCCATAATGTTAGGTATGTGGTCAAAGAAGAGGTGTGAGTTGCTCGAAGCAGAGAAGAAGGGGAGATCGGAAAACCGGTAGCCAATGTTGCCAGCTTCTGTTGCATTTGTTTGGCTGTACCTTCAACTTGTGACAGCCCCGCTGGCCCGGGTCTCCTTCGAACGCACATCTAGTATCTTCTTCCCTGTACTTTGGTGACTACGTTGTCCTCCTTATCCACCATTAAAGCTCTAAAGGGACCCACCTTGCAAGGAAATTCACCATTACTCGAAATTTCTCTATGGAAGAAAGTCCAACGCCGACTCAGTCTGGTTCTGACTGCGGAGAAGATTCCACTTTCCTTGAAGTAGCCTATGGGCTGTAGGGTCAGCAGCACAGGAATTGCTAATGCAGGGGTGCGTCACTGTTGGAAGTTTGCACTTACACGGGGCGATATCTTCAAGGCTCAAAAATTGAACCCTTTTGTGTTGTCAATCCAGTGCCTGCAGCTGCTAACCTTGTTCTCACTTGTGGAGTGAATGTTGAAATTTAAATTGACGTATTCAGCCCAAATCACTTGGGTGGCATTCTTGATCACATTTCTGAAGCTTAGGAGCACTGGATTCTCTCGTCACCTCGACTCATTATGTTTTTCAGCGCGATTTCCACCCTACCTTTGAGGCAGACATAGTAGTTCTCGAATCTCTCATTCGGCAGCTTCATCTACTAACATATGGCCTTGATCGAGTTGTTTCTTGGTCAATTGATATTCTTTTATTCCTTCTGGGACTTTAAATTCATACAATCACAATTTCTTCATGGGATAGATCTATTACATATTCCCAGTGGAGCAATCTGTGTCCTCGCGCAATCTAATCCTGGAAGTATTCTTCGGATGTCATCGAATATCCTATCCATATTTGCGTCGATCATGCCAGCAGCGGCACATATGTTTTCTAATTTACTTACCAGCCATTTTTTGTTTTTGGCTCTGTAGGTCTTACCCCATCCATTTGCTTGGATGACACTCAGCACTCTGCTGACTTTCTGCTGGACTTCCGTTTTCTTGAAATTTCACGTATTCTCCCCTGAATTCGTTTATTGCTTGCTTGGTGCTTTGATTCTTGACTTCTGCGGGATGCGTCATCGCATACACCGGGATCGAGAGCGCAGGGGCTCCTGTCATATGGCCCAGCCATTTTAATTGCAATTAAAACCTTACCTCGCGTTGTAAACGTTATTGGCTATCCTCATCCTAATGTCTCAATGTGATCCGTCCTTTCGCAATTCTTTTCTGAAAGGGCCGCTTTCACCTGGCATATGGAGAAAAGTGGCTCAAAACATTTGGAGCCCTACTGTGACCCACCATGAGTCGCAAGAGGAAAAGATACTCATCGAATGTTAGGCCATTACATGAAACATTGATTAACGAAATGTGTAAGGCCATCGGTGAATTTCGGCGAATATCACTTCCCAGACGAATAAAGGCACTACAGTTTAGCCTGAGACTATAATGGCGCGTACTGATGGCCTGCGATGGCCCTTCAGGCCCTTCTACAAGTTGACTTCCTTATATAGGATGGGGATCCTTCGTAAGGAATGTCAACACCCCCGCCGCGCGTAGATTATATGTTACATTGTTTGGTGAACATGGCCCATGGTGGTCTTTATATAAACAGGCTTGTATTTCTAGTAAGCCACAATCCCCTTTGCTACTACCAACGCGTTGTTGCACATCACATTGTCTACGACCCATCACGCGTCTTTCAACACGCTTGTGCTATATCCCATAACCATACACCCGTACAACCTCGCCCTTTCAATACGAACATCCTCTCATCCATCGTCTGCACCAAACCTCCTCTCCATCACAAACTCAGTGAACTTGTTTCAATATACCACACACTCACCACTACTCCTCGCCTCACCTCGTATTCACCAACTTCAGAATGTTCTTCTATTCCGAAACACCGCTCGAAGAGTTCTTCGCCCAGCCACACCAGGGACAAGTGGCACCCCAGACACCACCCCCTCCTCCTCAGATATCCTTCGGCTTCCAGGAATTCCAGCAGTACATCCCACAGCACAAGACTACAAGCGGGATGGTGAACGCGAGGGAACACATTATTCTGCCTCCGTTAACGCGAAAGAAGAGCTGGAGACGCGAGGGAAGGAAGACCACGACGCCGGTACCGATGCCAAGGATAATCGATGATCCTGCGATGCTGCGCAGGTGTAGGCGGTATTTGGCGCGTCATCAACCGTATGGAAAGTCAAGGTTGGAAAATCGAAGAATGCTGTACGACGTCTGCTCCAGGTGATGGCCACGAGCAAGTCGAGACGACCTCGACGCAGCACACACACACACATATATACGCACGAGCGAATCGTGCCACTGAAATTGTCTGTGCCCCATTATATGAATATCATCATCGTCAGGGAGTCGGAAACGGTGGCTCCCCTAGTCGGATCTTATCCAAATGGCAAGTCAATGCGGTCTACCATGGCCTTGTATAGCGTAGTTTATTATTTATTAGTATCTACCCCTCCCCTCGAGCACACCTTATTGGTCCCTCGACGCCACCACATCTAATCGTTGATGCTAATCACGATAATGCCCACCGTCCAGCTTGGATTTGTCTGGATATCACACTACATATTGAAGGACTTACTCCAGAGATAGATAGAATTGTAGAAACAATAGAAGGATATAACTTCCTTTGCGACTTATCAATATCCCAGCTTCCAGGACGTCCCGACACTGGAGCTTCCAGTGGCACGCCTGGTAACTGGTTGGACCGTTGAAGCCGTCGGTGCCGAGCAGCCTCGGGCTTGTCCGGATGCCCGCTCGCCACCGCCCCTTGGCTCATTGCCCTCGTCCTCAATTCACCTTGCCTCACAAGTCAACGCGACGATACACAGACGATCCATGGCAGGTGATATAAACCCCACTTCAGGTATTTCTCTTTGGGCTTCCTTTCTCAATGTTCGCTAACTGGTGTGATGACATGACGAACACTGCCATTGCCGTAGGAAGTTACATCTCCACCAATTCAAGAACCCACGCTTGGGCTTAACGGTGCTGGATCTTCAGTCAATACTCTCCCGACTTGCCGCCCTACTGTCTCCCCAAGCTTAAGGAAGAGAACTTTGCAGGACGCAAAGTACGCATTCATTCCTTGCTCGTTCTCGGGATTCTGACAATGCTTGAGTTACTGACATACGTTCTTCAACAGCGCGTGGTGACGTCGACCACATTCCGACCCTGCGTTGTCTCCCTACAGATGACGCTTTACCCTTACGGCCCACCCCGCCACATTATCCTGAAATCAGTACTACTTCAAGGAGCCTGACTATGAAGGGAATGACGGTGGTGCTGGAGGATACATGGACCCCATCGGGCAGACCCTGATGGAGTGTCGTTCGAACAGATGGAGGACGGAGCGGGCAATGGACAACCAGTGGATGACCTGGTAAGTAATGGCACTTGTTGCGGGTCTCTCTTTTCGCCTTATATCCTAGTGAATTCAGCGTTTGAACTGCCGTACTGCTTCCGCTTGCTATATACAGTGGTCCATCAGGTTCAAGTCGTTACTTGGCGTTGAATTCGTTCATTTCTGGATGAAGGCGCGGCGTATCAGTATGCTAGTCCTCTTCACGCCATTTTCCAATTGCAATGCTAACCCGGGTTGTCCACAGCTCTCAACTTTAAGCTACGCCAACTGCTGTAATATCAGTAGTGGGTTTAGTGTTGGATAATAATGAAGGAGACTGAAGGGAACGTCATGAAATGGTTCCGTTTGGTACGGATTGGGAAAGAGGTTTGAGGGGAATCTGAGGTTGTAGAGCTACGAGGACTCCGTCACTCGTGTTCCAGGAATTTGTTCAAGTAGAATGAAATGGGTTGAGTTATGTAATGATGATAAGATTATCTGAAATAAAATGACACTGAACGTTTACAGTTTCGAGCGTGTGAGTGGAAATCGGGGGGTGATATTCACTGGAGAATTTTTCTAGCTACTACATTATTCTTTTTATACTTGTCTAGCTAGAAATATTCTACTGAAATTTTATCTAGTGACGAAATTTTTAACTGCTGAGTAGTTGGTAATTAGCAAATAAACTGAGTGGTGATCAAATAAAGGGGCTGAATATGAGGTTCTCGTCATGAAGGGGAGGTAAAGTAAAAGAAAAGGGGCACCATATTTGTACCAATTAGGAAGGATTGGCGGCGTTGAGTCGTTGCTGACGCCAGCGGATAATTAAATCGTCGAAAATAGAGTCAGATGTATAGTTCGTATATCCGATGTTGTCCGTTTATCATGCTTGGCGTTGGCGCGCATCTTTTCGGGTGGAACCTGGAATAACTGTCAGATTGTGTGTATACCAATTTTCCGTGCGTAGTCGGAGCGCACACTCCACAGTCACGTACAGTGGTAAACAAGAATATACAGGTTGAATACGTTTCAGCCGATATCACTGGCACGAACCTCTTATCGTCGAACCCCTGCGCCTGCGGGATATTGGTCGAAGTGGCGAGGGCGATAGTGGCTAGAGCATATGCGGCAGAGGACTGCACGAGGATTTCCAGGATGTGGTTGAATTGCGCTATGGACCCGCGGTGGATGACTTGTTTTCGGGTGACGGTGTGGATCCGGTATGCGATGAGAAGGGTGGAGAGCACGGTGGTGGCGATGGTGATGAAGTTGGCGACGGCGAGCAGGATGTTGAGGTCGCTGGCTTGTTTTTCGTTGGGTTTGATGTGAACAACACCTGAGTAGATGATTTGGGCAAGGTAAATAACTTTCGGAGTAGCATTGGTCAGTGCCATATTGGTTTCGAGATTTGGGTGGGACTTACCGATCTCGGTGAAAAGTAGGAATGAAGGAAGTGAGATGGCACGTAATGAGTGCTCCCAAACGTTGAAGCAACGCCATATCTGAAAAATGGAATGTATTATCAGTGAATAAACTTTGGAAGACGCTTCCACTTACTAACAGTCCGTCAGCAATGACGGCCAGAAGGAAATTACAAAGATTAGTAAAAAGAGTGTCCCATGGTGGGCTGTAGAATAGATAGATGAAGACAGTATCTTGCGTCTGGCCGTTCCTCACGAAACCTTGATATACGAGATACCACTCAATACCCATATATGCCACGTAAATGGCGTACGCGGCTGAAATTGCTCCGACCACATAGTAGTTCTTGGAGGATTTCTTCGCCACTATTGAAGTCGGCGCAAGATAAGTCAATTCAAATTAGCATCATCGAGAAAGAAGCTTACGATACGTGTATAAGGCGCCGAAATAAACGACGGTATAAATACCTGGCAATTCAGAAATGAGAATGTATGGTTACTTTCGACTCCTATTGGATCAATCGGGTGGACTCACCAAACAAGAAGATGTTCAGCACGAAAGTGTTGAAGATCGTGTCGTTGATCGCCTCTTCGACTGAGCTTGACGGCACCGGCACATCTGTGGACATGACAGAAAGCCGGGATGGTAAGAAAATTTTCAGAGGGGGGTATATAAGGGGACCGCGTGCACGGATGTTATGCAAACATATTATGCAGTGCTGATCAATTACGATTTGGTGGTTCGCTTCCGGAGATTCGCAAGATCGAATTGGTAACCTGAAAGTAGTTGCTTTATGTATATCAGTATTTGCGAGCTTTTGGTTATCCTTTTGATTACATAGTATTCACCAGAAGCTGACGAGGCCAAAGTTCAAGGTTTGCCAGTTGCTTATAAATCACAATTTCTGTGGCTACTGGAAGTGCATTGCGTTTATAGTATGGGATTATGATGTGGATATGTCAAGTTGATGGAAATGGTTGTCGGGGTTCAATACCCAGGAACATAGGAATGAACAGAGACAAGCCAAATGAAACAGGACAATTAGAGTTTTAATTAGCCCGCTTAAATGGAATGATGTGAATTTGCATATGTTAAGGTCTGAGTCCGAGTGCGGCACAAATACACGGAAGACATAAATCTATGATGAGGCACCGAAATGGTATATGGCTATGGCCATGGATTTTGAAGAAGTAAAGTGGGTATTCAGGACTTTTGAAAGTACGCAATTTTTTGATTGATTTATTACATTTCTATTTCCCTGGAACTGACTCGTTTTAATGCTAGGTATACCTGTACGTCGTCGTTGGGCTTGGAAATATGGTATAATTTTTTATGAGGGGAACAATGACGATATTTACTCCCGTCGAACTGTAATAAGCATCGCATGAACAGGATATTCAAAAGGTATGTGAAAGCTTAGTGGCTTACTGGAAATGGGTCGTTAGGATCCTCCCCGGACGACTGAATGATAATTTCCCTCGTGACCATGACAAGGTGAAAGTAACGTATAATGCCCAAATCACTCTCCTCTAAGGCGCCCTCTTTTTGTGAAGTCGTGGTTAATCCTCCATAAAACGGAATTCCCTGCGCCCGCACTCCGACTTCAACTATAGGGATAGAAAATATCGGCCATACAGATTCGATAGTGGACTTCGTAATAAGAACTGGAGCATATAAGCTGACAAACTCTTGAACGCTGGCAAAGTTTTCTCACCAATAGGCGGACAAGTCATCGTCAACATCGAGTACTTTCGAGCGACATCTGGGGGCATTTGAATCGCCTTGAAGGTCCTAGACCGCCTTGCACAATAAAAGCCATTTGTATCGTAATTCCAGCCTGAACGTAGTCCCATGAATTCTTCTTGAGCCCCCGCGTTTGTCTTGGTTCTCTTTGAAGTCTCCTTTGGAACTCGACCATGCCGCGTTGCACAAAGTAATGTAGTAATTTCATGCGTTTGGCGTCGTCCTCGGACAGGGCCACCAGGGATTTATTGAATTTCCGATGAACGGCCAGGGGAAAGCATGAGAACAACGTAAATGAGTGAAATACCTCAAATGATCCACAGAAATCAAGAGGAATCGTGTGCTCCTCTCCGGTCAGATCTATAACTTTCACGATCCCTCCAGGGACAAGACTCAAACTGCGTCGATGGACCCGTGAATTGCTGGATCGTCCTTTCCATATTCTGGACTATATTTCCATTATGGGATATCCCAACTACCTTACGAGGTTTGAGATGTCGAAAGTTGACTTCATAAAAAGTTGCATAGTTTACTTACTGAGTACCAAAGTATTGATGTTCGCTGCACACTGAACCAGATCCCGAGTAACTTGAGAATTCCATGATATCTTAATCGGCTGCGTTTTCTGTAGGTAGAACTCCGAGTACATCTTCCAAATTCCTACAATTAAAGATAAGAACTTAAGAACTTCGATGAGTCGAAAGTTCATTTCTCGCATCATCAAGTGGTGGACAGAATATGGGGACCAAGTTCAAATGATGGTTGAGGGCAGTGAGTTTTGTTGTGAAGTTCTGCACAGTACATTTATTACGATTCCTTGCTATTTGGGGTTCATCAATCAAATGAAAAGAAGCAGTCATGAGGTACGTACTTCCAGGTTATTCAGGACAACTAATAATCTACCAACGGCCGCACTTAGCGCAGCTCCGGCCACAGGAACACCGCCAACGAGAGCAAAGTGAACCCGCCAATGTGTAGCGGGGGCCCAAAGGCTTGTTTGGATTAGATATGACCGAATTCGAAATTTTAGGGGAAAGGCTTACCAATCTGACTGCTCTCCGCCTCTCGGCGCTGAACTGCGACCCACCTTCCCAAGAGCTCTGAAGGAAAACTTCCTGTTGTCGCAAGCTTCATCGAGGAAGGTCACGAACCCTTGGGGCATATAAGAACCAGGGTTACAGATATCAAAAACAAGGACGCACCTATTGTCACACGAGCATCCACAACGCATTGCGCTATATCAGCCACTTGGAACTTGAAGCAAGGCATTATATCCTGAATGTATTGTCGATTTACCAGGAATGCGTAGATTTATAGTTATTGGATTCAACGACAGGAACTATGAACAAATTAGATGCTTAGGGAGACTACTAGGTATATCGGAAACGTACCTGAGAAACGGGCTGGAATATAAAATTGTAAAATTCTATCACAGAACAGCTGCCCCACAACTAAAGTAAGACGGACGTTCCTCTCCGTTCCGGTTTCTCTTCTACGAGCGGCGAGCACAGTAATGACGTAGAAGCCACAGAAGGAACTTGTCTTGGTTATGGTTCGAATTCACCGAGGTTCGAGACGAGGCTGGCGGAACGGAGGGCAAGAAAGGAGCTGCATATACGATAGCCTCGTTCTCAGGAGTTTCTGGGCTGATGTTGAGTCTAACATATACATGGTAGTCAAAGCAGTCAGCGGCTGCCAGCACAATGATCGACGAAAAAGAGAGCATTTACGTACTGGTTGGAGAGGTTGCGTTCACATCATCAGGTACGTTCAAGGAGCGAGTAACAGCATAACCTGGGTTTAGAGACAGAAATGTAAGGCGTATACATACAGGGCAAGAATGAGCTTGGGATTAACTGACCGGGAGGAGCGGGATATGTGCTCAAGCTGGAGCCAAGCACACATAAATAGAATCGGCATGCAACGGCGAGTTCGGATTTCGACTTTGTGCTTTACACGTATCGACGGTCCTCTCCTTCCTCTCTCTAGGCCTCAGTGTTCCAAATTTCGTGATGTAATGCACGGAATGCTTTCCAGGCTTTACCTTAATGTACTGCTCTTTGACGCGCTCTTGTTTACACTGATGGAAAGCTCTCAAGAACAACTCCTAGTCGTCGAAATGACTCCGAAACTGGAATTGCGAATGTTTCTAGAGAAGCCTGTAGAACATTCTCAAAAGGTACCATCATCAAGTTTATTGCCTAAGCGCCGGTACATCGTCTCCTTAAGCTACTTTGCAACCGCAGAACTGGCATCCAAATGGTGCGCCCTTTCCGCGCATGTTCTCCATGTGACACCTCTTGGTCTGCGCGTTATAGCGGCAGTATCCTCCACCATCCCTGCATCCTTGAGTGTCGCAGTGGCCGTTTCCTGTGCTGGTGTACATGCACTCAAGGCTGGATCTAGCTGCGAGCTCTTCAAGGGACGTGAAGCTGTCAGGTCGGGCGGTGGGTAGGGCGGTGACGAGGCTGCTGAGGGCGACGAAGGCCAAAGTGACGAATTGGGCGGAAAACTTCATTATTCTTGTCTAGAACAGGGTAAGCTCGTTAATGTCTCGAGCTCAAATGAAAACGAGTACTAACTCGCAGAACAGGGGGTTTGATTGATGGATGATATTCAAAGTATCCGACCAGCGCTGTAAATAAAAAGGTGAGATCAAGTGCTTTAAAAGTTCTTGTGAGTAGTAGCTTACGATGTTATTCAGGCCTTGGGTTCAAGTCTGAAATTCTCTCGTCGAGTTGGATGCCTTAAATACTGTCCATATCTATCCTAAAGGTATTTAGAAGTTTCCGATTTTGTCTGTCCTAGCTTTCCGGCGGCGTTCCTAGGATTTGATTTTTCCTTTCAAAGTGCATCTCTAGGTCGAACTCTCCTGGAAATGGAGCAGGACAGCGGTACAGTGGGTTTGAACGGCCATGACGAAGGCGAGTATGACAAATGCTATGGACTGGCGGCGTCTTCAGAGGTTGCCGTGTGCTGCATCTGGAAATTTATTGAACCTGTGGCGCTTCTGATTATTTCTATAACGAGGACTGCATTCAAAGGTATGATCATCCTTCTGACAGTGATAAGAGTTCTCAGGACGCGCAGCTTATCATTTTTATGTGGTAATGCATCTCTATCTTTCATTGGTCCATTTTTTATTCACTTACAAGTATTTGAGCGGGTATTGCCTCTATTCCGCCGATGAAGAAGCTCCACTTCCTCTCGGTGTATTACTTTCTGCTTAAAACATGGAGTGTCCTGCTTGACGCTCGTCATCGAGCATCCCGGGGTCCGATTTTCGGACAGCCATACTTTACAGGTAACCCTTTGTATAACTCCTGAAACATCGGGATGTGGATTGTGCTAACCACATCAAGCGCCAGAGGGAGACGTGAGATGCACCGGAACCCGATATTTAAATCAAGTGCCAGTCAGTCTAGTAATTCTGACTGAATGCTTTTCAGGTCACAGTCAATTAGGAGACTGTCAGCAAGGACTGCGACGTCGGCTTTTCCTTACGAAACCCAATTTTCTTTTTCGCTCATTGGACGTTAGCGGAATTGGCGGCACGGTCTCGCACGTATCATCTGACTTGAGTACTATAATTGTAGTCCTGCACGATTTCTCTCCCCCTCTCTCTCTTTTGTACCTCATCTCCCATTCAAAGAACATCCAATATGGTGAGTACCGCATTCCTTCTGCATATGCCACAGCGCACCATACTCACCACTCGCTCTTCCGTCTTTAGGCCTCCACAACCAACCCTCACCGAATAGACGAAAGCGCCCCGTCATCCGTAGATCAATCAGAGGTGAGGACGCCTTCTTTTTCCTCCACACAAACCGTCCAGCTAACAAAACATCCTCCATCCCAGACCCAATCGCGTTCCGAACCGCCCAGCATCTTCATCTTCAACGTCGGGCGGACGAAATGGAAACAGAGCAACGACGGACCATGGGAAGGCGAGACGCTGCTGGAGTGTTTCGCCAATGCACTGCGGTCGATCGGGAGCAAGGGGTACGTGGTGCAGGGTGCGATGTACTCTCCTGAAGGGGCGAATATTTTTATTGATACCGAAGATGAGGTGTGGGTTGAAAGTATCGACATTCACGGGCAGTAAATCTTTGGATTATACATTACAGAGGAACTATGGCTGATAGAGGATACGGTACCATAGCGAAAGGCTTCGTAACATATAAATGAGAATTGCTCATTTTTCCTATTTATTTTGGACTCAACCAGGAGCTTTGAAATAAGACATGTCATTATTTGTCCTTTTTCAAATGACGAGCTACGGATTTGAAAGACATTTGAAATAGTTACGTTTCTCGAAAAAGTAATCAATCTGTTCAAGGATCTATTTTACAGAATACAGAAAAATTTATAAAGGATTATATCAATAACGTCTGAGCTTGTATAGTAATGTCTGAGTGCCGTAAATAGTGGGCGAAGGTAAAAGTACAATAAAATTGTTAATTTCAGTGCATTAAATATGCAAAATTAGGGTCAGAGGCATCATGGTACTCAAGACTAACGCAGGGTAGCGCAGGGATTAAAATGAGACACCAGACCCGGTGATCGTAAAGAAGGGCGAAAAATTTCCTCCATCGCCGAGAACTGGAAAAGAGAAAAAAGTCGCGTAAGTAGGGAATAAATTTGGACAAAAGAAATAACGGAAGCACGAGGGTACTCACGAGTAATCTGGTAATCATCGCCGTCTACTACCCATGGGACGGTTACCTCGACCTTTCCTTGGAGGATGCTGAAGCCGTTTCCAAGAATTACTAGTGAATGAGTGGTATGTCAAATAAGTACGCGTTGATCATTCATGAGGTTTACCAGGAAGGCCGATGTTGGATTTACGAAGGAGGATAAGACCAATTGGGTTCGTAATGTTAACAGGTGCATTGGAAGTATCCCTGTGGAAGTACAATTTTCGTCAGATGAGGGATGTCGGTGCGGAAGGAGGAAGTAAAGACATACCAAGATACATGCGCCCGTTCCTTGATATGCCAGACCGTACCGTTCTTGGGGAACGTTACTGGTGGCACAAAAACATCTCGCTGCTCGAGGGGAACAGGCGAAGCGGTAACACCGGAGAGATCGGCGAGGAGTAATGTTGTGAGTGTCGTTAAGATCGTGAATTTCATTTTTGGAAGTTAGCGAAGAGCATATAGGGAGAAAGAAATGAAGTTTATATACCTGATCGCTGCATTCTATTTCTTCCGAGCTAGAACTGGGTGTCATATAGAACTAGGTCCCAATTGACGTGTTCGTGGGCTGCAGCTAGGCTCCGACAAGCCTCTTTGTCTAATATGTCGCCTTAAACCTGAGTAGCGTGCTCTCGGCTCTTAGACTGAGGGGTCGAAGACTCTACTAGACTTCCATGGCCTGAGGTCAGAGAAAGAAGGGAAAATGTCGCCTGCGTGAGAGATATAAAAAGCGAATTAGATGATCTTACCTGCTTGTATTTATAACTGCAGGCTAGAATTTGAAGGCGTAAATAACTGTCCTATGTTTAGATGGGATACACACCTGGATGGTCAAGAGGAGCCGAACGGCCAGGGAAGAATCCGTAAGGTTAACACGAAGACATGCAACCATTTCAAAACCTCGGCCCTTGGGAGTTATGAGTTGCAGCTTCTTACCGCCACAAATAAGAGCAGAATAATTTGTGTCCCGTTTTCTGACAGAAGCGGACGACGAATGGGCATGTATAGCGGAGGAGAGCAGTGAGTTGGCAGTGAGCACAAGTGAGCTGCCAGACGGATAATGGAAGCCATAGGCAAATAAGGCAAAACTTCAGGTTTCAAGCCGTCCCCCGACCGCACCCTCTCCAGACCGGTCTCCTGCTTCTTCCTCTCACTCCACATCTCCGTCTGTTCTCTTCAAAAAAACCAGCTTCCTGTAGGTCAACTACGTCTCGGGAATAAGTCACATTATGCCCTCCTTGCTCATCTTCTTGGACTGGTAGGCTCTAATCATCCCTTGGACGACCCTTCCTCCGGCCGACAACCTGCCTCTCCAAAACTCGCCTTTCAGATTGCTATCGTCGAACAGTTTCACGTCAAAAATATCGCTGCACTTTTTTATACTGGTGTAATACTATATTTCGTCGAAATTTATTTGGAGTTAATTGGTTTGTTTGAGATACTTAAGTTACAGGTCGTACGCCCACATTGTTTCTCCTTCGTCATTTCTCAACTAATCGTTTGTGCAAGAAGGTTAGTCATATGCCCCCCTCCTGTCATTTTAGCACTCTGCTTCTCCTTCTATCATTCTCTACCTATATTTGCCGAGTTTTTATCGGTGTGTATGCCGCTGATTGGGAAGCAAGATCCGAGTTCACCTTCAGAACGCCAGAAAGAGTGATAGCGTACAGATGTAGAAGCATTGAAGGATGCGTGAAGAGCACAAGGAGGGAGTCTTCTGTCAAACAGGACGAGTCGGCCACGCACAGTCGCCGTGGCCTCAATGTTTCAACCTTGGACGGCGTTGCCCAGAAATGGCAACCTGCAACTTACGAAAAGCTCATCTGTATGGTATCGAAAGAGAGGCCAGGCTTAGGGTATGGTGATTCGTAGTGTACGCGGTGGCATGAAGGGGGTTCGGGGATGAGAACGATTTCAGCCGGTGGAGTCTGGAACTGGAAGCTTCAGACAAACATGGACAAATCAGACCTTTTCACTCCGACCCCTCCGTCCTCTACCAACCAGCGTCACACATTTTCTCCTCGGCTTTGATCTACCCTTGTTTCTTTCTTTTGTAGGGCGGCCGCGTCTATGTATAGGCCCTCCGTTACCATAACCAATTGTCTACGTCACTTTGAAGCTTGCGGCACCTTCCTGGCCAGCCGGGACTCTATCCGTCAAGTCAGCCATCACAGAACATCCACTCTTCCCTGCTCCTTAAAATGGAAATCCTTCGGTTTTGGAGGTTAATTTCAGTTACTATGGTGTTGTATCTCTATTGGAGGTAGGTTGAGATAAATGCGGTGCATCTCCCTGGTCGTACAGGCTTCTCTTTCCTTCGGGCTAATTTTTTCGCCAGATTCGCCTTGTTATCGACCCTTTCAAATGAAGCACTGAACTGAGGTACATGTCATTTACTTCATTTCTTCTTCTTGTTTCACCGTCATTTTTCTTTTTTTGAGTGGAGTTTACTCGGGTATCCCCCCTGATGCAGTCCATCACTCGCTGGCGGGATGCTAGTTCATAAGTTTGCTTTCCTCGATTGAATGTGCTTAGACAGGCAATCATTTGGCCTGCAGGAATCTCATTCGAGTAATTTATTCTTAAAGGAAATGTTTCATGGCTCCCCCCTTTCAGTCGTTGCTTGGCTTACTTCCTTTCTTTTATTTCTTTGCCAAGTTTTTCTTAAGACTTCATACCGAGTCTAGCTGGCCTCGAAGTGATACATCTCTTGAATTGTTCTTCCATCGATGGTGCGGTTAATCACTCGTTCAGAAAAATTATGGATTACTCCGAGCGCGGTTTTCTCTTTTTCAAAAAGGATGTGTTTGGCCATGAATTTTATTGTTCTTACGTGCAGGACTTCCCTCGAGTGATACCATTGTGTGGCGGGCCTGTCTTTCGCTTTTTCCAGTCTGGCCTACCAGCACCGTCGTGCTTGTCGCGACGACCTGGGCCTATAGACCTATGACGGACGTCCTCCGGCTTATTCCATAATATCGTCCATCATTATTGTCCTTCCCTGCCGTCTTCCACATCTCATCATTTGGCCTTTAAAGTCGATTGGAAAGGACTTGGAATGGACAGTAGTTTACTTATTGTCCGGTTATTATTGTGATCAGCTCTTGGCCCACAGAAGCGCAGGGCAAGTATTGCATTGTTCTCAACCACATAAGTAAATGAATAGGCCAGCTTTGTACACTCCACCTTTCTCCATTCCCATTTTGGCTCTTCTACTCTGTACTAATGAACCTTACCTCCTCTGACTACTCCGGTGGACCCACCTTCCACAGACCGCCTCATTCCTGCAAACTGGCTAACGGTCACCCATGCCACTCGTGTGTCAGGATGAAAGGCATCGAATTGGGGATCTCAGAGGCTCAATGGGACTTACTCCCCAACCTAATGGAACAACACCGTCGACTGCGCACGGAGGCAAACAAAATGCATAATCCTCTCATTCTCCAAGTTCCTCCGGAAGTGGCGTCGATCATATTCAAATTCTGTGCTCCGCACGTCCCTTTCAACCCTGAGGACCGTAGCGAGAACTGGGCAATCGATGTCAAAGCACCGTTGGTATTGGGAGCCGTTTGTCGGGGCTGGAGGGACATCGCATGGTCTATCCCACAATTGTGGACGTATATTGAAACGTGGCTTGATTCTGAACATGAGACGGAATATTCTGTCCTCTCTGAATGAATCAGCCGCTCATGTCAACTTCCGCTGTCAGTGCATGTGTACATAGATGAAGATGCTCCAGCACTCTCTTTGTATGAGAAACAGATCATCGATATCCTCAATCAGCACGCGGAGCGCTGGGAAACACTGGAATTGAGTATCCCAGGGCCACTCATGAATATGTTCAAATGCAATACCGAATCGACTCGGTTATCCATCCGCAATTTAAGGCTCGACTCAGGGAGTCCTTACCATTGTTCACCTGACCCGAGGGGCGAATTTGCGCTGGGCAACCTCCTTCCTGAGCCTACCAATGTCTATCTTCGCAATAGGCTCCTGAACTCGGTGTCAATTTCGTGGAGCTGCGTCACATTTATCGACGTGGAATGCCTTTCGGTTGGAGAGTGTGTCCAGCTGCTTCATGAAGCGATAACCTTGGAACGTTGTCAGTTTTATTCTATCTATCGTTCAACAAACCAACCGGTAGAATCGGCTGTTACACATCCGCGCCTTCAAGATATGAAACTAATCGTAGTAAACAGCGATACTGGCAAGCAGCTCCTAGACCACATTACCCTTCCAGCCTTACAAAAACTGGAAATCAATACAAATTTGGAAGAGCTGCCCACTGCAGAGCTCTTCGCGATGTTCCGACGTTCTTCGTGCCGACTGAAGGAGTTTGCAGTGGTATCGAGCGACTTCTTAGATGACGAGATGTGTGGTTTGCTGAGAGAACTACCCCACTTGGAGCGTCTCGTCCTCTCGCCTATATCGAGGGATAAATTTTCCATGTCGAATTTCCTGACCATCCTCTCAAACACTAACATGCCTCATGAATCCCAGGATCCGGCAACTTATTTCCTCCCTCACCTGCGGTTTCTTCAAATTCAAATGCCCTGGGAGATCGAGTGGAATTTAATAGCACCGATCTTTTATCCACTTGAGGAGCTGGGGCATCCTCGACGACGACCTCTGAATTGTGCTCGGTTCGTAATGCCATCTCCTCCTGGGAGTGTGGTCGAAAAGGAAATCTTGTTGGGCTTTCTTGCGATCTTGGAGGCAGGGCTGGAATTAGAGATTTTCTGCCTTGATGTGGATGACGATTTTGAGTTGATACAAGCGTCGATAGAATTTTATGGTTTAGGAGATGATGGAGATAGTGATGAAATGGATTTAGAGTAGGATATATGGAGCAGAGAAACGGCGTGAACAGCAACAGATAAATTGCTCCTCCACCATTGGGTTTATGGTCCATAGAGAATTTCGTCCTTACGATCGACGTTTCAAGGAATAAATCCGAAGTTATAGACACAAGTCGTTTTTTGGGTACTGCACGGAATGGAGATTTTATCGATCGAAGTTGATTTGGAAGACACCACGTAGCCATGCAATACAGGGCCCACGTCATATCTCATTACTTCTACAATCCGAGCTATGCCACCGAGAAGTGGTGGTGTAAGGCGCGGTGTGGTTTCGGTGAAGGCCCTAGATGTGATGATAGATCACAAAGAATCCAGATAGCGACGATGGTGTACTCTAAGTCATAGTCTCATAGATCGTATCCCAAGCAGTGAAATGTAAATGAGGTGGTGAGTGGTAAAAAGTAAACTAAAGTGAAGTAAAGCATATCCGCTACTAGGGGTGAGGACATTTATGCGCTGAACATCTACCCGATCCCATGCAAGATATAGCAAATTTCATAATTCAGTCGGTAACGTCGCGGAGATTCAGAACTTCAGTGCTGTTACGAAGCTTAAAGTAATAGCTGTAATGCTCTGCATGGGAAATTGGAAGAGAAGATGATGGAGAGGCGAGGAACATATAACAAGAAGCTGTGTTATGCCAGGGTTATGCATAGGGGATGACGAATGCAATACAAGGCAATGCGAGAACTATCATGTATTGATTCATAACCCTATAAAAATAACTAGAGCGTGGAGAGAGAATAGTCAGCAACAATCAAAAGATCCAGGGAAGATGAAACCATGACGCACGAAACACTTGTGCTGGGCCTTTATAGTGACATATGAACCAGTTGGGCATAGGTGATGGATCAAAAAGCTGTATCAGAAGTCGATATCGGAAAGCACACAGCAGATGACAGCGCTCAAATAGAGAAGTGGGCAAGGGCAGATCATCAGAAAGTAGCAGAAAGAAAGGCCCTGAGAATGAGAATCAGCAGCCAGTCGCGGACAATCGCTGTGACCTCGATATCGCACCATGTCGACCAGAAAGACACCAAGAAACAAGGAGGATCTGGGCAATTCCGACCAAGAAGAGGTGAAGAAATGAAACGCCTACGTCTGAGGCGTGAGGGATCGGTGAGCGGAGAATCTGGACCGTTGATTCTGGAAGCCTTGGCCAAATAGTGACAAATTCGGAGCTTGCTTTTCCCCCTTCCTTGAATCCTCCACTGTCCTCCAACACGACTATCGTCCCCATACGCCTTTCCCGAGACAATATCATCTGGCATGTTTTGTGCTTCAATAAATGGAATGTCAAATCTCGGTGGCCAGGTCGAAATCGATAATCAGACATGTTTTTGGAAACATGACCCTATGTCTGTCTTGCTATGCAACTTGGGCTGGGACAGATGACAGATGTAGTACATGGGATCGAGTTGGTGGATTGCGTTCTACTATAGACAGTCCCTTCTGATTCGGAAATCGAGAAGCAAATATATCGCTACGTATTTGAGCTATGGGAAAGCGATTTTACGTTATCAAAAGAACACAAGGGGCTCACAGGCCCCAGGTCTATAACTCGAAAGGTATCTTGGCACATAGAGGAGTCGCGAGGGGCCGACTTAGCTTTTCTTGTCCCGTGGCAGTGCAAATATTCAAAGTCCCAACCAGGACGCTCTTCTGGGAACTTGGTGGCACTCGTTATTTCGGCCGCAGCGGATTCGACTTAGTGGACGTGATCGGGCAGTGCTCGACCTTCCTTTTCACCATCGTCAACGCCCTTCTGCTGCGCCTGGAAGTTCTTCGAACTCGACTTTCGGGCTGGTAACCTCTTGTTCTGTCCTGCTCTCTCCACTTCAGGCTGTCATTTCGTTGATTGGAACTCAACGGGGCTCGGAGCACACCAGCGACACGTCACCATGCTCCACCTTCTGGCAGAGGAGAAAATATACCAAGGAAGGCACCCTGCTTCCTTAGGACTGTACGTGGAACGATAATGGCTTCTAGTTTGAAAGAGAGGAAGAAATGGGATTTGAACAAGCTTGATTTGTATGTTTCCTTTTTTTCTCCTCTGTTCAATCGACTGATGAAACTCGCAGCGACATCCAGACTTAGAGGGTTCTAAACGGCGACCGGCTCCTGTCCTGAATTACCGCATATTGTTGGTTACATGAATGCGACCAGCTCCTGTCCTGAACTTTTCCCTGAATGTTGTTGGTTACATGAAATGTGACTATGGCATTGCCGGTGGCCATCTACGCTGCATTCCATTTCTCACACGCTGGACACTGTGCTCCCTCCCAATCTGCTGTTTCGAAAGCGTCCATACTGTAATGAGCGACGAGATAGAGTACTCCAGTTCGCTTTGTTTCACCAATTGTAAGGAACCCGCATAGTATGCATTTTTCTGTATCCTAGACTATTTTTTGTCATCCTGTGACTTTTGTGCTCTGGATCCAGTGTCTTCCTTGTTCCCACTGATTTCCTTTCCTGTGTTGTCTCTCTTCGGCTCTATGTCCTTGTTTTATCATGTGAATGAAATAATTTGCTTTGATTGCTCGCTTTGACCAGATCCCAGGTCAGCACAATAATTCTAGAGCTTGTCATCACGAGCTACATTCTTCGGTGCTCTTTTGTCACTGGATATTCCTAGGCCTCTTTCAAGACCTGGTCTTCTGGTTGCGTCAAGTGCTTTCATACGAAGATTTCATTCTTATCGATTTTGCACCTTTTGCCCTTCTACAAAATGTGCCTATGACGCTCTCTCTGGATTATGATATGGCTTTCGCATGCATTTTGGTTCGCTACTTTCGCTGGTCCCCTGAATTATATTTTTATGGGGTAATTTGATTTTGGCATATTCAACGGCGGCTCCATTGTTTGCCCATTTGTTGGCCTTCGGTCATCTGCATTCCAATGCTATTTTTTCGTTTGTTTACGCTGGGGCCTCTTTAGCTAAAGCAGTGCAGGGCCACATTCTAGTTATCAATAATCTTGATTGTCATGGCTTCATGGCCCGCAAACAGACCTCGGCTATTGTTCCTGATCGTATAAATATGTAGATGGCCTCTGCCTTCCCTCTGTTTCTCCCGATCGCAAACGTATTTTCACCTCTCTTTCATCTCCATCAGTGCCTCCCGTTTGTATTCAAAATCGATGACGTACTTTTCCTCCAGCCGGACTGAAGGTCCTACTCTGCACAAACCATCTCGCCAATGCCAACTCGCCGACGGCCACCCCTGCCACATATGCTTGACAATGCAGCACCTGGAATTGAAAATCGCTCAAGCTCAAGACGTCTTCATATTCTCTCACCTTATAGAACAGCACCGTCAACTGCGCACGGAGATGAACAAAATGCATAACCCCGTCATTCTCCAAGTTCCGCCTGAAGTGGCTTCCATCATCTTCAAATTCTACCTCCCGGAAATGCCTGTCTCTGCTGATAGTCGAAAGGAGCAACCTAGGAACACTACCATGGCTCCATTACTTCTGGGAGCTGTATGTCGAGGCTGGAGGGATATCGCATGGTCGATCCCGCAGCTTTGGACATATATTGATGTTGTACTTGATTCTGGGAAAGAGAGCGAGTTCTCTTTAATTTCCGAATGGCTGAATCGCTCAGGTGGGCTTCCACTGTCGATTCACGTATACACGCGTGGGCTCAGGCGAACCATACCCCGCTGGGAAATTGTGGATTTGATCAATAAGTACTCGGCGCGTTGGGAGGTGCTGGAACTGTTCGTCCCTGCGCCTCTGGTCAATATGTTCCGAGGGAACTTGGAAAACCAGTATTTCATCCTCCGTGATTTGAGGATTCACTCTGGCTTCCGCCTACCTGAGCAAAAGGGAGATATACCGATCCGTGCTCTCCGTCCTGAGCCTACGAATGTTTATATCGATGGCATTCTACATCTCAGCTCGATCTGGATTTCATGGAACCGCGTGACGTTTGTGGATGTAGAAACAATTCTAGCGAGTGAATGTGTCAGGTTGTTTCAACATGCGGTAATGCTAGAACGCTGTAATCTTCGGGATATCTGGGACTTGGAAGAGCAGTCATTGGACTTCGTCATCACTCACCCGCATCTTCAAGATCTAAAGCTGAAGCCACGTTATCCTGAGGCCATTAAGCAGCTGCTGGGAGCCCTTACTCTTCCAGCGCTGCAGAAACTCGAGATTGATATGGACTCGAAATATCTACCAATCATTGAGCTCCATTTGCTGGCCCAGCACTCTTCCTTCCAATTGAAAGAATTATTGGTCATTTCAAGCGACTTCTCCGACGGCGATATGTATAATTTGTTATCAGATACGCCGTACCTGGAACGCCTTAAAATTTGTCCAGCGGCAGACGCTGACTTCTGCATTACAGAATTTCTGGCTAAAATTTCCGACACTAATATTCTGAACAAAAGTCGGCATGGGGAACCTGGTTTCCTGGCTCACCTGCGCACTCTCGAAATTCAAGCGCCATGGGAGATCGACTGAATTCTATTGCACCGATCTTTTATCCTCCTTCGGAGCTGGGGAATGCTTGGAGACGGCCTTTGAGCAGCGCTCGTTTCGTCTTGCCGTGTCCTATTAATCATGTAATCGAAAAGGAACCTATGGCGGGCTTTCTTCGTGTTTTGGAGGCAGGTTTTACCCTCGATATTTCGTGTTTGGATCATAAGCTTGATTTGATTCGGAGGTCAAAGGAGATTTATGTTATTGCTGGAGCAACAACTATTTTACTGCCATTGTATAATTATGCCAAGTTCATGTTGACTTTTTATTGCTCAAAATTGAAAGCTAGATTTCACTCCCATTCTTATATATATGCTCGGTTCCTTGTGCTGTCCGGATTGGATTTCAGAGCTCAATTAAAAAAGGTGGTTTACATGGATATATCGCGGTACAAATATTTTCATAAGCAGGGTGTGAAATGCACCAACAGGACACCAAGTCAAAGTGGTCGAACTTTACAACGAGGACAACCCTCCTCATTAACTCCCTCATAACGGATCGTACCATACTTCCAATCCCAGTGACGATGAACTGGAATACCTGATGGTTTGATTAAATAAGTTTAAGCGAGGCAGGAAGTGTTCATACACTGGAAGAAATTTTAATACACACTTCTAAAGGTTCTGAAGTCCCATTTGCCTTCTTCCAAATCCATGTACCACTTCGGCGCATCTTGGAATCCTAAATATTCCATGATCTTCAGCACAGCTTCGGGTGGTGGATTCTCATCCTCCGTATCCCATACATCGTTCCAGCTGGTGGAGAAACACAGGATACATTCCTGATCACCGACCTTGGGAGCAACAAATCTGATTTCGGGGGTGATATAATCTATTCCGAGGTTGTCTCTGATGACGTGGTGTAAGAGATGCTGAGAGTCGCTTAAGTTGATTCTGGCACTAGCTTTAACGCTCTTGTCCAGTGTTTGCGCACCGAGAAAACCTTTACTGTCAGCAATGTTCACGAGTTGCTCGACGTTCACAGTCCAGCCATAACAAAGCATGGGCGGTTGGAGAAATCTTCCTATACGCAAGGTCCGAAGACCGGATGGGACTCTAGCTGCAGGCAGGACTTGATTTACAGCTTGGAAACCATGCTTCATACAGATGACATGAACACCGTGACCAATCAATTAATTAACCCGGAAAGAATACGCACTCGAACACGCAGACGCATTTGGTTTCTAGGAGGTGGCTTCAGAACATCAGGTAGAGCTAGTCTTCGTGAAACAAGTTCTTCGTATGTCATGCTATTCTGAACTGCTGGTGTCTGTTGTGGGGTCGACATCGAGGCAGTAGAATGATGGAATTTCGAGTCGAAGTGGGATCGAATTTATACCTCGGCTGATTGTGGATAATGGCTATCACCGGTCACACATTTAAAGGTCGCCCCATGCTGTATGTCGGTAATAAATAGACTATAATGGTAACTCATAATCCGATTTGGCAAGCACATATTGTGATCGGAATCATTCTCAGAACTTCTTGACCTGTTATATGCCTGCAGCTTGGTGCGCTCCGAGTCACGGTGTCCATAATAAGCATCCCGACTATATCTGTAACTTCCCATTGTCGGATTAGTGCCTAATCGATGTCATAATCAAATTTGGGTTTAGACATTTTGGCCAGTCATTTCTTAAACAAGATCGCATCCCTAGATCCAAAAGGCATATCTGTAAGGTTAACTTTTGGTAATACTTTATAGAAGCGGACTTCTCACTAGAATCCTAATTCTAATGCCAATTGCATACACCGCTGATAATGAAAGAAGGGTGAGAAAACCAGCCTTGCAAATTATGTATAAGGGATGACTGGTTTCCATAATTCTGTATCTCCTCGAAAATCACTTTTGCATTCAAAACACATTGCCTCCTGCCCACCATGCATTACATCACCATGGATCACTTAAGATTCATACATTCTGAAACTGTTGCTTATAGAGACTGGGAACATCCTTGGTACCATTTTTGGGCATCAGTTTTCTGCATGATCACCACAGAAATGAATACTCAAAGGCAGAAATTTCTGTCACTAGCCAGAGGCAATATTCTAAATGGGTTCGTCCTCCTGTTGAAGTGACAAGAGGTAAGGAGTATGTATTTTTTCTTCCAAAAAATGAGCTGACAGATCGAAGACGAGGATGTGCAAACTCGTAGTAGAAGTATTCATGCAGATGAAATGGTTATAGATTACGAAGAGGAAAACAGCCTTGAAAGCATCAGTAGCAGTGAGATCAGCAACCTCCCGGAGTCTAAAGAAACTGTCCAAGGCAAGATACCAGACTTCAACATGTTTTTCTACATGCCAGGCTGCACCGCTTTGCAAACAGTGTCATCTGCAGAGATTAAATGTATCTACATTCTGCTTGAAGAGTATGAAACACCTTAGACCTCCAAGAAACGCCTTGAATCAATTATGGCGCAAGCGATGGAGCAGGCAGAAAAGATATTTCAAGATTCGGTTGACTTGGAAGAATTTTACTCGTTTGCAATTGCTGGCTCGTACTTTCACCCATATCACGTTACTCGAGTTGTCAATCCTGATGGCATTTAGGTTATTTCTATCTCTCCTGTGAAATACACCCAGAACAATGAGCCCCAGTTTGTATTCAACAATAGGGAGAAGGAGGTCTTAAACCCTATTCTCTATGCGATATATGCAGATATGTATGCTTTGGGTCGCAAATTATGGCCAAACTGTTAAGGAACAGCAGCAGTAGTAGGGGGTGAAATTACGAAAGGGACACGTCGTCAATGAGAAGCAGCATAGACCGAGAAACTTCAATGAAGTTGTAAGAAGATTGTATTAGAACATATTCTTTATGCAACAAAATATAGGGATCATAGTTTCAAGTGTACAATTCCGTTCTGAAGCAAATTAGCATTAGTAATGATATATTCCTTTGAAATCGAGTGGATTGCCAAGTTCAGAAGGCTCTAACGCGAAGAAGTGGAAAAAAACCCAACGAAAAGTAAAAAATAGAAAACCTAGAGAAGACAGTAAATCATCCACAATGGTTGAGACGAGACTAATATCAGAAAATGTTGGCACCCACGTCTCAGATAAACAGTCCCAAAGGCGTAACGAAGCACTTACCACATGCAAGCTCAAGCATTGTAGGTGAAATACCCACAGCCAATTTGGACTCTTCGTCCTGATCCTAGAAGAAAGAGTGGTACTAGGGTAGTCACATAAGTAAACAAAGTGAACCAGTTACCGACTTCGGCTGATGCACCATGATGGAATTATGCATCAAGTACGAATAGCCCAAAGAAATATAATAGGTCCCTCAATACATATCTTTCCTTGGCCTGCAAGAGAGCATGAGTTATGCAGAGATAAGTGAATTTGAGGATAAGAAAGTGAAGGTGACAAGTCAAGTGCGAGCAGGAATGGTTATATTCGGAGTCGGGACAGGGACGGTACGGGTTTCTAGGTATATAGTAAGGAGATTCGAGAAAATTAACATAATACTTACGTTCGACAATCCTAATAGTATCTGGAATAGTGGGAGAGTTTAAACACAAGGACATGTCAATTATAGGGGCGAGTTGAAGATATAGAGGTGTCTCAACTTGGAGGTTTTCACTGAAATTTCGATGACCGGAGAGGTTATCAGAGGAAGAGAAAAACGTGATAGATGAGAAAGATACAGTTGAAGGAATAAAACCGAAGAGACAGTAGAGCAGTAGTAACTCTGCAGCGGTGTCAATCTACGTTTCGGCAGAAAGGAGTCTGTGAAATATAGCAAGGCGGAGTAAGAAAAGGTCTCGTAGATCTTTGGGAGTATGTAAAGCAGAAAACTAAAGGACACAACAAGGCAGTACTGTCCAAGGGGTCTCAGGCGATGTCCAGTTTCCAATCAGAGCTTTATAACTAGACATAGATCCGTTGCGCTGGATTTAGCTCGAGTGACAGTTGAAGCTTTTGAAGGTGAATGATTCTTTGAACGATGGGAGGGCGTACAGCGGCGGACCTTGTGCCTAGAGTAAGTTAGGCAGTGGATGTCCTGGTCAGTGGTGGAGGAGGTGGCAGATGGACGGTTGTGGTCGGAGGTCGAACTTTCTATCGGCCGACCTCGGATCTGACTCTGTCAGCAGCATCGGACCGTTCCGGACAACATTACCCCTCTTCCTGAAATTATGGCCGCCATCCGCCTAGCGTCTCAAATGTTCCCTTTACTCCTATAATTCCAAGTTCGCTACGCAACTCTTATGTTGATTCGCATGCCGCTGGCCATTGACGACTCTCAAACTTTCAATGTGGATGCATTTGCGACGTGTCAGCGATTTATCCCCGACCACCTCTTTGTTCTCGAGTCTTGATGAGTTGAACAGAGCCCTGCCTCGGAAAGAAGTTTTAAACCGAGGATCTACGCTGCACCCCAGGAACTGCCATTATCTATCTACTTTGAGACGAAGTGGAGGCACGAACGCATTGGAATGGGGTTTGAAGTCGAAGCATGATGGGGTCTTCTTTGTACGTCCTTCTTGCTTCTCTTTTCTGTGCATGTGTGCTGATAGATAGAGCTCTCTTCCATGCAGGCATGCGAGAGTCACCCAACGTATATCAGGCCCCTTTTATGACGTTTACGTTGGACCTTCCTCCTGGCGTCTGTCGTCCCTCGCTCCCCTAGCATTTTTACACTCATGCACTCACTTTCATTGTTGATACCTTTTTCGCTGGCGGAACTTCTTCTTTTAACTGGCATTAACGTCGTCGAGCTGCAGTTGCATTACATTTTATTTTCTCTGCCATTTAATGTCGTCCTATCGTCCTACTGACCAGTCTGCAAGGACCGTATCAGTTCTAAATCTCTTCCTTAATTTCTTAGGGTTTTGGTTTCTCGCCTCAGATTCAGCACTTCTGGTTTTGTGTTCACCGTCTTCTATTGTTGATGCTAGCTTTTGACATCCATCCCTTATTTTCCAGGTATAGATTGACATTGCTTCTCTGATGGGTGAGTCGGCTTCCATATCTTATTCTAATTTTTTCTTCTTTACTTTTCTTTTCAATACCCCTTGGCGGCATCATTGGCCCCGGTGTCTTACAGGGCAGCATCATATTTTTCATCCCGTCTGTTGTACCTTCAGATTGGTGCTTCATCGTTTTACGCACTCCTTTCTTTCGACGATGCATTTTTCCTCTTGGGACTTGGTTCCCTTTACCCCACCTTCTTTTGAAGGACATGCATATATGGCGTTATATATATTCTGGGAAGCTTTTTGTTATGCTCTTGTCTTTGCAACTCGTTCTTCAGCCAAGGTTTGATTTACCTGGTTGTCGGAAGGACTTGCTATACCAGTATGATTCTATGTTCTCGGATTTATTTCTGGGGCGTCAATTTTGGTCGCCCATTCAGGGCCTTGAGCTATCGTCTTCAAGCAATGGATGCTAAGGATTTCGTTTTTCTTTTATTATTTAATCATGATGCGCCTTCAGAGCTTCTTCAACATGGCGCATTGCGAAGCTTTGCATCGGTATTTCATCCATTCCAACATTTTCCCCTTCCCCCAAGTCGTCTCGACCCTTACAACAACCTTCCGTCATATTTATTTTCCCTTTCACTCAGAGATGAGCAATATTTCCAGAGATGGCCCTTTACAGACAATGTATAATGTGTCACTGTCAGTCGTTCCATCTTGCAAGATGCGAGAATTGCCTCATCCTTCGAGTGAAAGAAATCAAGATATCGTACGTCTTGTCACCTGCCCTTTTGCGCACCCTACCAGTGCAGATATCCACTAATAGTCACACCGTTGGCTTGCTTTCATTGGCCTCCTTTCACTATGCCTTCCTTGACTTCAAATCATTCTCACCAGTATCTTTTTCCATGTTCTTTTTTCTTGCTCTTCCTATTATGTTTTCGATCTCGACACACCCAAGCATCCTCTACATGGCACTGGCGCATCACTCAAAGTACCTCGTCAGTGCAACAAATTGACTTTGGTGTGTTACCTATACTTTTCAGGACACTCACAGTTACATCTGAATCACTTTGTGTTGGCTCGGGCTTGGGTGTTCCATCATATGTGCTTGGTGTGTAACAAGCAGGCTCGCGAGGTTTTCTTTCTTTCCTTACTCTTCTCCTTCTCGTTCTGTCTCTGCACATTTTTTGTGAATCTGTATCTCAATTTTCATCAGCTTAGTATGTTTCATCAATGACTACCCAGCTATCTTCCCTCTAGCGATGTTACTTGGATTATATCTTCCAGCTTTTCACACTTCCGCTGATTGTCACTCAGCTTCTTCCAGTCTTCGAAACTGGGTAATCAAACCCTAAAGGGGCTGAATTTTGCAACGAGGACAACCGCCCTCATTGACGCCCCTGTAAGTGATTATTCCATATTCTCGGGCGACTCGAGGACGGGAAGCCCTGTTGAGATAGAATTTATTATATCAATGCACAGTCAGAAGAGCATCCAGCAATGGTTTCTCACTTGTAAAGTCCTGAAGGCCCACTTCCCTTCTTGATAGTCCAGGTACCATTTTGGGGACTCTTCCAATCCCAGATAGCCGCTATTTTGCCTCGTCATCCTGGGGTGGACGATCCCATGCATCATTCCAATCGTCCATAGAGATATGACCAATTCACAATTGTTGCTTTTCGGAAGGATCGTCCGTACTTCAGGTATAATGGTACTTATCCCGAGGTCATCTCGAACGGCATGTTGTAAAAGATGTTGCGTGTCGCCTAGGTTAATTCTGGAAAACGCTCTTACATCTTTGTTCCGTGTTGTTGCACCAAGGAAACCCTTGCTGTCCGCAATGTCCACAAGCTGCTCAATGCTGGGCGCCCAGCCATAGCAAACCATAGGTGGCTGAAGGAACCTTCCAGCTCGAAGAGTTCGAAGACCAAGAGGAACATTATCCATAGGAAAAAGCTTTTCCGTGGCTTTATAACCATGCTTGAAATGGTAGTGAGAAACAACGATGAACAATCCAGTATTATCGGACTCACTCGAACTCGGAGATGCATTTGGTTCTTACGAGGTGGCTTAAGTTCATCTGGAAGAGCAAATCGACGCGAAACAAGCTCTTCCTGGGTGATTGTATCGTGGACATTCACGGTCTGTTCAGAAGTTGACATCAAGAGGTGGTGGGGCATTGAGGTTCGGGATTGAGTGAATTTATAGCTCTCACGCAGTTCTGTCACGACGAATCTGATGACGGCTATTGCCGGTCGCAAGAAATGCGAAGCCTTCTGTTTTTGTTCCATTGCCCATTTTTGACCTGCGATTGACCTGGTGTGCGTGATACCACTCCTTTTTGTTCTTCATTGGTTCACATCAAACTTTATAATCCCACTATGTACATAATTCCTAATGTATTAGAGATCATCATCCAGACGTTTTATTCTTTCGCAATCACCGGCTCTTATTTTGTCCCCTTCTGTGCAACGCGAACACCAGGAGTCAGGTCGACTGATCATTTCGAGATTACTCTTTTGATGCTGGAAAGAAATGACCTTGGTGACCCTGAATTTGTATTCAGCGATGCGAAAAAAACGAGCATCAATCCTGTTCTGTATGAGTTGTACGACATGATCTACGATTTAGGTCGCAATCTTTGGCCAGATTTCTAAATATCAAAGAAGCCAAATATATGATTTTTTTTGTAAAACATTATGAATGTCGGAATAAAGTTAAAACTAACCTGAATATTGAACAATCCCGCCCTTGTCGGAACGCCGAAACGGACACGCAACGAATTGAAGGTTTCCCCACTATACTCATCATAATATCCACCCAAGTAAAGGCGCATCTACGCAATTGGGACTCATCTTGAAAGTCGAAAATCATCAATTTGAGCTCGGACAGCGCCGCTACTCATGTAGCCAGCTGCATACAAGAGAAAGAGCATTGCAGATTACTACTCCCTCTTCCTTATCCTTGAAGAAAGAATGGGCAGCGCTGGGGTAATTGTAGATGTGAATGCAGTGACATGGCAAGGAAGGACCAGAGTTCTCGACCCCCAAACACTCTTAGAACTTAGAAGTGGCTGCGGCTGTCACTGAGGACAAAGAAACTGTGTTGGACAGACTTTGACATTGCACTGGGGAGCAAGAAGAAGAGCCCAAGTTGAAGGACCAGATGCGGAATACCTTCAATCCATCAGATGTGGTCTCGAGAGACTAAGAGGATGGCACTTCGAGTCCAACGAGAATCAGGGAGAGGTAAGCAATAACAGAGGAGGACAAGGGTTTTAATACGTGACAGCTGGGTTCCTCAGAGTTTCCGTGGCCGAAAATGAGTGGAAATTTGAATAGTGCGATGTGGGATAGCGCGAGATGCAAAAGCCGAGGCGAAGGACGGTGGGATAATAATCATGCCCACACTTGACATAGTTAAATGGGTCACAGGAAGGGCCGAGGTGAAGTGCGCGGTCTATGTTTGCTAACCCTAGAAATCCAGTCGAGGTAGCAGGAGACTTCCACAAGAGCCGACACGATGACGGTGACGGACTGGGTCATTGTGGGCGCAGGAAGGTAATTTCCATGGCATGAATGGTTAGAAGATAACTCCGGGGTCGCTGGCGGCCGCAGAATCGGTGATCAGCAAAAGAAATGAATTAGGATGGACACTGGACATCAAGCAGAGAAAACTCACCTCCAAACGCACTCCACCGCCGACCCAGATTCACACTCCAAACTCCCTTCAGCCGCCAAGTTCTATCGCCGAAGGAACAGAATATCACGTCGAAGAGTGTCGTTCCAAGGCTCTGAGGTGGTAACGGAGTCTTCTTCTGCAGACGGTGGACTTAGAATCAAACGGCCATAATTTACCCTGGGTCAAGTTGTTCCAAGAATCATGGATGCTTTGGACGGACCTTGATGGGGCGGAATCTGAAAAGTATTTATATCTGCAGGACCCAGGGGTTCTGAGAGTTGCTGTATCGTTTGTGAGCCTAAAATGCGCATGGTAAGCAGTCACGCTGGTCAAAGCGGTCAGTCGCATAATCCACAGTGATAAAGAGCGGAATGGTACGTAATATTCAAAGAGGTCACATTCATGTCAATGAACCCATGACTGTAGTCTGTCCTAATGTCAATACCCAAAGTTTCGAACCAGAAGAAGAGAAAGAGGATGGATGTGTCCGCCGTCGAGGATGGTCGAGGACAGGGTTGGATTAACCTCGGGCTAGGAAGCTTTGGGCAATTAACGCAAAGCAACGGCCGGCAGCCGTGGCGCCGACTTCATTCATTTTAACTCACTTCGAATCTGACACCCTTTTCTTCTGCTTTACTTCACTGTCTTCATTCTTCGCACGACATGAGCTCTGGGAACCAACCAGAGGATTCAGTTAAGCTGAATCTGATTCGCCCTTTGATTACTCCAGGTTCACCAAGCGATAGCGGTCTTCCTCAGGCCAAAGAATCGAAACTGTCGCAACAACTCTTGCAAGACGGCAATTCCATGGACGCTGCCACATAGTATCTCCATTTCTGAATTTTCCTGAACCGAACGACCACGGCTCCCTCACAACTAACCTCCTGGACCGCGCCTCATGTTGACATCCAAGACCGACTACGCCTTCCTCACAAACGAAGACCTCCCCTCCCGCCAGTGCATTGCTGCGATATGCAAATAAGCTGGATATCAGTGCCGTGGACTGCCCTCCGCAAACACTCTGATAGCACTAACGCTAACACTGACGGTGACGGACCCATCATCGTCTGGGTCAAATTGGGGTTAACAGTCGCCATAGCCGAGGCGAGTATACACATCATCATGGAATACATCTATGCCCCTGATTGCCAAGAAACACAGGACGATGCCGCCCTAGTCGCATAGGCTATTGAGCGTCTTATCCTCGTCTCCCCGCCCCTGTTGTGCTATGCGCCTGGACCGGTGGGTGGCGGGCAGGCTATATATGATTTTTTTCTTTGAGCGGACATTGAGGAATTAGTATGAGCCCATTGGGGAGCTCGAGGAGCACGTTAATGGCGTATGTGGGCCCATTTTTCTAATACTTTAGGTGGTGACTTACCAGTTACGACTGTGCTTTGATAGATTTTCCAATGTACAGGAGGCATTAGACGCGTCAACTTCACGAGTGGACCCAACAATGCTCTAATCCTTTGCCCATGCGACACCCCACCAACGTCAAAAAACACTCTCCCCACAGCAACACCATCATAGCTCTCGACTTCTGCGCGACATGTTACATGCCTGCTGCCTTCCTCTCTTTCATGATGGAAGCCCCAACGAGTAACTTTGCGTGTCTTGGACTAGACGAGGGTATAAAGTCGACAAAAGGGCAACAAAAACTAAAAAAAGAAATAGAAGGCCTGAAGGACGGCCATAAAGAACAACCACAACCACAACCACGAGCTCTTAATAGCCGAATGGAGAAGAATCATTAATCATTCATGATCCACGACCCATGACATCGTTGACGCTGGCTAGTCCAACTTGGAAATGTTGACATGTATAATTTAAGCACGTCCATGATGATGATGGACCTTGCAAGAATGAACACATGAATTGAAGCAAGTAAGAACTGCAGCGTCAAGATAGTCCGGTGGGACTCTGGCGAAGAACAAGAATGGAAGGAGGAGGAGAGGAATGGAATGGAAGGAATAGAACGAGAGGATGAGGGGGAAAGTTGATGTGCAGATCATTGCTGTACTTACAGCGCCGGAAGAGAAGGAACTTGGGAGTGTCAGACTGCTTAGCGGGTCGAACGTCGAGGACTGGACAAGAGAAATAACAGAGAAAAGCGAAGAGAGAGAGTAATGGAAGGTAACAATGAACATACGGCGCCGTGGATGAAAGTGCATTGAACAAGGGGGAGGATGGCGAGATGGTGGTGGTACTGATCATAAAGATAATCGTTGACTCAAATAATCGATGAGCCATACACATGGTGGCAAGTCGAAGGTCTAGCCAAGTAAAGCCAAAGGCTGACGTAAACGGATCACCCCAGTTTTGAATGCCTCTCCGACGTCCTTCTGTTTTTCCTTGTCTAACTCGAGGGACCAGGGACTTGCATTCGGGATTCCCAATCGTTATATGGTCATTCCACATCATTCAAATTCCTTCAATGACTCGACTACACTACCTACCTACATCAGCATAGGTCTAGTACGTCATCCTCTATATCACCATTCGTCACTCAGAGTTGGGTACCATTTCGATAACCTCACAAGATGAAGCCGCTGCGATGAAAAAGTGAAACATCTCAGAAAGCATGTCGCCTTGTAAAAATGGACCCCCAAGTCCAAGGGAGGAGGGGATTAGAAGAATGAAAATGACGGATGGGTCCCCAAGTAGGTGGTGCATGAGGCGATCCGCAGGAAGGAAATACTTGAAAGCAAAAGAAAATGAACTGAGGGTTAAAAGTCAACTGGGAATTACGCAATGCATCAGACAAAAATGCATGCCGAACGATGCGCCGTGAAAAGCGCAGCGTATTATAGGCAGAGTATTAGTGGTGCCGGAGAAAGAGAAAGAGAAATGGTGAACATGAGAAAAGAGGAATAGCCACGAACAATTTGAGATAGCATGCCGTGACGGAAATAAAAGAAAAACGCGATGAGCGTCCACCAACAAGTTCATCAGCAGGCTCGTTCTTCAAAGAAGGTATGATGTATAGAGAGACGGCCAACGCAGAGAAAAAGAGAGAAAGAAAGGGGAAAGGGGCCAAGGCTGACTGTTCTGTGTCCATCCGCTCTGAACATCTGACTAAGTCGCCTCCAAAGCAAAGAAGAAAAGACATAATATCAGGTTGGCCGATAACACACAACTGTCTGAACTGGATGATCACCCGAGAATAACTCCTTTCGGAGAAAAGTAACACATTAAACGTACTCCGGCAAGGTAGGAACAAGTCAGAATTCCAATTTCCAAACACCAGGTCGCAAATAAAGTGACAATCAGAAACCATGACGCCGATGAACATTAAGGAGGAAAACAAATTGGGAGGATAAAGGTAGGAACAAAACATTCACCTGAGATGGCTAGATGGCTACGGAGATGAAGCCCAAGGTACCCAAGTAAGAATGAGAAGCTGCAAAAACTGGACACGCCTGATATGTGCTTGTTGATTGAAATTACCATATGATAATGATGCTTACTAGTCCCCCTTGCCACCATGTGCATTATCCACAGATTTTCGAGTCCACCACAGCATGTAGAGTTTGTCGTAGTCGCAGTACCTGATAGTCGACGGCCGCAGATTCTGAACCAGAGATCGCAGTATGGAAAGTAACAGGTGAGCTAAGAAGGTTAATTCACAGCAAAAAAAGATCAAAAACTTACCCATCAAAGTCAGTATCTCACCTTTGAGAGAAAGGAGACGGGCGTGGGCAAAAGAAATCCGACATCAAGAGACACGCAGCCAGCAGAAAACAGGGAGATCATTGGCTCAGAATAGAGCCTGGGGAGGCCAAACGCGATATGTACGTCTTCGGGAGCACATATAGCCAGGTCAGAGTGGGAATTCCGAAAGGGCGAACAGTCGTCTTCAAACGTTGAATCCTGGCAGAAGCGTCACACCAGCATCGTGTCTGTGGATCTTGTAAGTAGCGCTGCGGGAAACATATCGTGCGGTATGTTGCTCACCAGGAGCCGTTCACACAGCTATAGACGTCCTCCACGATATCACCGAAGGACCAGGGGAAAATGAGGATGTTGGGGGAACGTCGACGATGACCTGGCGGACGCGTATGCAAAAATTTGGCTCTATTTGTCTACAGCTCAGCCGATGCGCTTTTGGTCATCCATCCACATCCACACTCTTCTTCCAACGCTGATAGTGCTCCTACTCGCTTGATTGTTATACCGTTTAACTCTTCTAGTATTCCTATCAGAACCCCTGACGCTTGGCGGGTATCAGATTTACCTCGAGGTCTTGTACAGCGTTGTCCGCCGACTGCATTCTCGCTTTCAAAAATTCCACGTTCTTGGAGCAGTTCAGTCTTCGCTCAGTGATCTCACATATCATCTACTTATGCATTGTGACATACTACATACTCTTTTGCCGGACTATATGTTCAGTCCGAGTTTGGTTTTTGCAGCCACGAAAAGTTGATGCACCGCGTGTTTGAGAATAGAGGGTTTGGCGGACGCCTCGCTGGCTTACCGAGCTGGTTCTCATTAATGTGATCGAGGCCGTCAAGACTGGCAGGAGCGACGCACTTCCTCTGATGAAGGAAGCTTTTTCAAGGTTCGCGGACGCAAAAGTTGTGAAGGACAGCACCAAGACAGCATAGAAACTTACCTCACAAACTCCTTGAGTACCCTATACCCCAAAAAGTCACAGTAAGTCATGGCTATATGTGCAATAGGCGATACGATGGTGAGTGAAGAGGCCTTCAGAACGAAGGGAATGGCGAGGGAAAGAGCGACGACGACTGTCGGCCCTTGGGCCAGCCCACAAACCAAAATGGAGTTGCCACCTCCCGCTCTTTCCAAGTCCAACAGCTTAGCGAGGTGGCTTCCCATTCAAGTTGCAAATGCTTGGAATAGTGCTCGCTGCGCTCGTTGTTGCAACAATGAAGAAGGAATATTACAGGTTATATACAATAAGCAGAATTTGTCGCCAACTTCGCCGAATGATGCACGCCGCCTCATCGATAATTGAACTGCACCCCAACCCATCGCGCCTAATACCCAACGACGTATCTCAACATTCGCACATTCAATCATTACCGTGTCCAATGCAAATCTCTCCTCCCACCTCCTCCTTCCAATACACATACCACCACATAATTACGACCTCGAGTCCCTTTCCGTATCTTCCCCTGCCTCCGCCCCTGCCGTCGCGGAGGCAAAATAACAGCATTCTTCAAATCGCCCGCATCGCCCACATCGCCCCCAACCCCATTTTTCGAATCAAGCAGCTGTCCGAACTTCTTAAACCCAAGGAACATATGTGATACTACCGGTGTCGCTTGTCCTTCGTTTGAGCTTATGGGGAGGGAGAGTGCTTCGAGGGACAGTACAGAGTAGAAGAACATGGCCATTTTCGTGCGTTGATTGGAGAGGAGTGAGTGAGTGGTGTTTAGATGGGTCGTCTGCCGCAAGGCCGCGAAATTGGAATGGGGTATATGAAGGGCGGGCGAGGGAGGTGGAGCTACTGGGAATATGAACGCGTCTTATATACGGTAGGGAAATATCTGGGCCAAAGCCACCGGACAATTCAAATGCATGTAACCATGGTGGACGCAATAACATTGATAGAGACAAGGTAAAACTATATAAGAAAGATGATCCAAACAATAAGCGCCTCGCTCTGCAGGGCCATTGTAAACATTTACTTACCTAGGATGATGTATCAGTCCCCGAAATTTAGCGAGGGCCTGCAATGCCAAAAATGTTCTTGGCAATTAACATACAGAGCCAACTTCCCACCATGAAAGCCAAAACGATATCAAAAGAAAATAAATCCGAGCACACCACCATCATCTCAGTATAACAACGCAGAACAGAAATCCAAATCCAAATCCAAATCCAAATAACACTCTGGGGACTGGTCACAAGAGTGATTGCACTTTGCTCTGTATGAGTATAATCCACACCAGCAGCACGGAAGAAATTGCGAATGAAAGACACGCTGAGAAATTCCCAGAAGAGGTTTGGATATAGAGGAGGAAACAATTCAGACATCGATACACTTCCGGAAAGTGTATCCAAGATGCGGATGTAATAAATGTAAACGAGCATATCGTGAAAATCAAAAACACAAAGTTAAGTCGAATGAAACTCTCATGAAGCCAATATCAAAATCCGTCAGCTTTGGAAGAGATAAGTATGGAGACCGGGAGGCTTCAGATAATGATAATATAGCCATATCGAACTCCAGAACATTTGCTCAGTCGAGATATTGTACACATTGCTTTTACATCATCAATCACATACAGATGAATAAAAAGCGAGTGAGAATACCTCAAGCGAAAACCAGGAGGGAAGATGCAGAAGACCTATAAAGAGATGTAAAGAGACAAACAGAGAGGATTACCGAGTCATCCTGGACAGTAGCCAATGCGATGGAAAGAAGGAGAACTCAAAAACGGAATGAGAGGGAGGTGAGATGAGACATTGAGACATGAAGAGAGCAGAGAGCAGAGAGCAGAGGGGAAAGAGAGATAGAAATCAGTGTGATGAATGCTCTATGACACTGGAGGCATGAGGTGAAGTCAGAAGGGAACTGCTGATAGCAGAAAAAAAAACTTTGTTGGCCGCAAAAGGAAGGAAAGAAGAAAAATCCAGTTGAATCAAGCCACATATGAAAGACATTAAGATACGGAGCAACAGACCTGCTGCTCATTTTAGCTCATTCGATGTCGCGAGGGATAGAACAGCTATGTGTGATGTGGTGGTCAAATTTCGCTACATGTTGGTTCAGCGTTCAACGTTCAATGCTTAAAGCACAGGAAGGGTTTGCAGTGTGCACTCACAGCCGGGCTCAAATCTGCTTGGGACTGTTACTACTTCTACTTCTGAATCATATATCAATTTAGGAGGATGAAAGTCAAGAGACAGGAGAACATACGCAAAGGACGACTCCAATGTGAGGACATAGCGGATGTTCGATGGTGTTGGCGGTGAGAACAGAGTCAGAGGGTGCTTCATGAACCTATGGGGACCTGATGAAGATGAAAGATTAAATGCGATGGATAAACGAGACATCCGACTGACCTCCTAGTGCCATATAAAGGACAGAAACTTAAATGAATCAGAGAAGCGAGAAACTCACCACGCAATACTATCTATCTATCTATCTATCCTGTACATTCCAGAAGAGAAGAGAAGAGCACAACCGGATATCTAAAAGCCGGGGGAGCTCTCAGCTCAATGAAAGCCTACGTACAACCCCTGCACTTCCAGGTCCAGAATCACTGCCTGATACTGAATCTTGATGGCCCAGATACGATCTACAACCACCACAGAGAATCCTGTTGGATTTACCTCTCACTGTCGCATGTGACTTCTTATATCCGGTACACTTTTACACATTTAGAGGCAAGTAAAGAGTGTATCATTGTTCTGGGGGATAATCACGCTGATAAAAGGGACAAAGAAGTGCGATATTTTGAATGGAATAGAGATAAGCAGCCACTGGGTCGAAAATGTAATAAAATGGAAAATGTAGAAAGTAAGACAAGCCATACTTGACCATATTCGAAAAAGAGAAAAAAAAAGGAAGACATTAACATCCTCACAAGGTATAAGTCGAAAGCGGAAAAAGAGAGGGGAACCGTAACCTGATACCTGTGTCATCTATCCACATCTGGGGAAATTCCTCGTGGAGATCTATCCATAGGCATGCGTCAAAAGAACCGTTCATATGTACGAGCAAGTTACAAACGCATAAGAGACGGGGAAAATCCAGATGTGACATGATGACGATGCTAGGTATCAGGAAAGGAGAATAGCGCATTCCTAGAAAGGAAGAGAAAAGAATTACAATCTGACCAGTTGGAGGTACTTGGAATGAAGTCGGTATAAGCATAATCGACGCTTTTCTGTTGACAAAGAACCATGTCGCAGTATTCAAGTAAGCTATCCATAAGCACACCGCTAGGACTAGCTGCGTTTCATTCCACTGAGCATATTACCTCGTTGGTGAATGAGAAAGAGAAATCGTCTACTTCCATTCACATCTGGGCAAAGGATTTGCAGAAACCATAGGTGCACAATCCCAGGGGAGAGACATAATGGAGAAGTTTGGCAAGTCATGATAGCCAGAGAACAAGGAAACGAGGAAAGCGAGAGCAGGATAGATAATGATGACGCCGAGTTTGATAAGAAAGGACGATGATGAGCGAGCAAAAAAATAATAGCTTTAAAGCAAGGCGAAATGGACGACTGCACTTGGGCAAGGACCATGGCAACCACACATATGAAGCCACACCCAAATCCAACATGGACAAGAGCCACTCTGAGCAGAGAAAGAATAATGCTGAACGCCATCAGCATATGCCAGTAGGACGAGAGCGCAAAAGAAGATACAGAGAAGGTAGTAGGAACAGCACTGGAAAAAGGGGATAAAATGAGAGACCTCGACGTCAGATTCGCATCGGGAGAAAGTAGGATGATAGTGGAAAGGATGGTGGAAATTGCACGATTACGGAGTGAGTCGCCACACACAGGTACAACTATGTCAGCCCTTCATAGCGCAGCAAACGCACGTACCTCTCACACCCGACCAGCAACAGCACGCGCCTCTCCATCATACTCACACCAGTCAGAACCGCAGTCTTGTCCGAATTCCTAGAGCCTAGAATCTTCACTCGTCGATTGCGTATGCGATGTTGCTGAGTCGCCGGGGCGTGTGGTCTGTAGTCGCTGGAGGGATACGCAGGATCAAAGAAGGAGGCAGAGCGCAGTCGTGAGCACGGCGTCCAAGTACTAACATGGCGATATCCATGTATGCGTGGTTGTCGAGGATGAAGGTGGCGAGTGAGCACGGGAAAGATGGTGTCAGCATAATCAGCTGAAAGGAAAGAGAAGTTGTGCGATCGGAAACATACCCTTGATCTCTTAAAGTCGTCAACAACCAGTCTTCTACACGGACCCGCAGCTTATTACCAACGTCGAAGTTTGAAAAAAGTGCGGCAGCAGAAGGAGAGGGAGAGGGGAAGTTCATGAGGATACAACTGCCGATAAGAGTTCCGACAGGGTCAGAAAATGTCCCAAGCTTGTGAGCAATGTAGAAAGGCATAATCGTGGTCCGGAGAATGTATGCAGCATGACTACGTGGCAGAAAGAGACGGCACGACAGGTTAACCAAGAAGGAGCGGATGAGTGGAAGAACATTGGTGACATACATGGTCCTTTTCTCTGAAAATGCGCCCTCTTATCAACTCGAGATCTGAGAGGCAAACTCATGGAACATGTACAGAGAAGTCGCTAAAGGGAAAGGCGGGAAAGGCTGCTGTGAGACGCGGACAGAAGAATAGGTCCGCTCCAGTAAAAGAGGCGTTAAGACGCATGTTCAAGTGAGACGGTGGTCGAGCTTCAAGTTGGCGTTGAGTCGAGGTGGAAAACGAAAGAGCCCAATTTGTCAATGTTTGGCAGAAGCCTCCAGTTCCAGCCTTGTCGGAATCAATCGGCTGAAATCGCTTTCATCCCGAACCCACCTTTCTGCTTCCACTGCCAGCGCGGCGGGCGCGCACTGCGAATCTCCCGAATCCTCAGACTGCAGACTGTCTTCTCTTCTTTCCTTGACTCCACCCATTCCAATATGGAAGTTACAGCCCGCAAGATTCATCGCAAATCGACATCGTCCGAGGTTGAGGTCAGGGCAGTTCTCCGCGGCCGCTTGCTAAACCCCGATCTGTACACCTTGGCTCTCTTGTGTCTGGCGGAAAGGTCGCTTCCTCCTATTTCCAATTATGAAACTATGCGTTTTATACCTTGTGCATGACCTTTTGCACTATGGCCTTCTTGTTTCTTTTTGGATTGGAATTACATATGTCCGACTACTTCATATAGAGCCTTGTCTCTTTCCCGTTTTTGTTTTCCTATTGAGCACATCTTGCCCCATCATATACACTCTTCACTTGTTCACTATTTATCTGTCCTATGGGCTCGTACGCCCTCCAATTATGTTCTGTTTCTTCACGTACATACCACCACACTTACTCGAATAATTTCATTCCTGCTTGCTATTTCCCCATCTCCAAAGTTATCCCACTGTGATCTCCAATACTCAGGGTGTGCGATCTCAAAGGATGCTCACTACTTCAATGAAGCTATGTTGCCATTCCTTATCCTCTAACCACATCTTTCCTCTTACATGCTTGAGCACACAGGCCACTAGAGTATGTCTGTTGCATTTACAACCATAATCATTGTTACTTCTGATCCCATGTATTCCTACCATACACACTCTAGCTTGACGATCGATCCACATTCCTCCCCAGACCATCCTTCCAATCCAGGAACTCCTGTCCTTTCAATCCAATTTGCGAATGTCACTGACTTTATATGTCAGTGATGTGAGCAATTGAATTTTAAAAATCTGGTCTGTGGAGTTCTCCGGATTGGATAAAATGCGACAATGACAATGAGTGGAGAAATCGGGATTGTATCCTACAGTGATACTGCAGAAAAACTCCACTTTCCGATATAATGCAATGCTCTTCATCTCCAAAAGTGACCTATTTTTTTGGCCTGGGTTATTCGATTCCAGATTTCGCTAGAGGGTAGAGGGTAGATACGACTTACCACCGTAAATGCGTCTGCACCCTCCTCGGTGCTTCTCAGGTGTTACCACTTCTCCCATTCCTCTCGAGCAGCGAGATATCTTTGTACCACCGGTGACATACCCTAAGAATGGTACAGTCTGGCATATTAATGAAAGGACCCACGTCTCATGGTGCGTCTTTGACTTGATCTCCTTGATCTCTCATCTCTTCCTTATCTGATGAATAATTAACGACCCCAGGGACACTTCAAATGCTCCTGTTAACATTACTAATCCCATTGGTCTGATCCTTCTCCGTAAATCAAACATCGGCCTCCCCGGTAAGGTCTGCAACTCCACTGCTGTACTCATCACATACTCACACTTCCTACCCCATGCTACTAGTCATTCTCGGAAACAGATTCAGCCTCCTCCAAGGAAAAGTGGGGATAACCGTCCCATGGGTAGTAGACGGCGACGATTACCAAGTTGATCGTGAGTGGCCTCCTTTCCTTCTTTAAGAGCTCCTCAACTGATTTTTTTTACCTTTACTTTTCCAGTACTCGGTGATGGAGGTAACTTTTCGCCCTTCTTCACAATCACTGGGTCCGGCATTTCCTTTTAATCGCTCTCACCCACATCAATGTGCATACTCTGGACACTTTATGATTTTTAATGCATGTGAATGGACCTATTTTTTTTTAACGTTTTGAACCATGGTACTCTTCCTATCTAATTTCACTTCGTTCTACATCTGCATACTTTGATCACCCTGCTTTATACCACTTACCACTCATTTCCATTCGTACATTACACTACTTTACTATACTCGATTTACATTAGATAACCCCCTCATCTACTCCCCTTCCTGAGAGTATTTCATTATTTTCTTGGCATATGTATACTAGTTGACCATCGGAATAAGATGCCAACAATGTATTATACTCATTTCGTCCTCTAAAATAAGCATAATAACATATTGAAGATCCCTTTACTCTATGTAAACAGGCTGACAAAATGGACTGGATCAAGTGAGAAGAAAAAGAGAGACAGAATGGAATAAGATGACGGGTTCTCATCCCAAACAACGCCATTGACAACCAAAGCCTGTACCTCCTATCAATACACCAGACCGCAGAGGCAGAACCCATGAACAAGGATCCGTCACGCCACCTGCCTGATCCAAGAAAACCGATGGTTCCATAAACGCCAGCGGCATCCACAACGGGGAGGGTACGGTGGCCCATGAACCGAGGCGAATCAAGGACAGAGAATAGACGTGTCTGAAACATGGTTGTGAGTCCAGGTCATCCCAGTCGGGCAATGTAAAAGAGCTCACTCACCAAGAGTACTTCCACGTCTCAACCACAAAACTTCCGCCCCTTCCCCAGAATGCATCAGTTAAAAGTCGCAGCTGAAATCTTGAGAGCCAGTTTCAGCGGCTAGATTTCGGAATACGGCTCCGTTATCCAATGTATCAGGGTGGAGATGGTGGCTGACCCCACTATAAGCAGCATGGTGGAGAGAGAACCAAGGAAAGCGCTCTTCAGCTGTGAGATGGAAAATCAACCAGCGTGGCGGTTCTCAGTGTCCAAATCGTTGAGATAGTCGGTATTATGTGCCAGTGAATCGATGGGTCACTGAGAACTACGCGAGTTCAACAACGAGTAAGCTGACGCGTCATCGAGAGATAGGTATTGAGCTTACCACTACCAAAGAATTCCCCAACGTTGCGAAGAAATCCACAAAGGTAACGAGGAGAGCTCAGAGCAGAGGACATCCGTCAGAGTCATTGGGTGAAGTTCAAGTCGACAAGAATGAGGATGACGTGAGAGTATTTGGTGATATTTCCTAAAGCTTCTCACCTGTTCCCTATTCCGACTCGCTCCGGAGTCCGTACCGCACTTTTGCGAACCGCCCACCCTCTCAGCGCATGGAGATCCTGTTCTCGTTACCTTACTTCTTCATGAGTACCATGCCCGCTATTCTTCGAACCGTGCACCATCGTTCCACTCGGATTGAAGGTCCCATACGCTTCTGAATCTGAATCAGGAACATGGACACCGCGGCAGCATTGCCAACACACGAGATGATTCTCATTCCCCAGTTCGGCCTTGCACTCCTCGACTTCTTATCTTTGCTTTGGGTTTACTAGTTACTTCTTATAGCCCCTCCAAATTCAACTTCTCATGCTTTCTGAACCTGGAGCTTGTCAAAATCAGTCCCTCACTTTGACTACGCGGTAAACTCAGCACGCCCAGCTTCTAACTTAAAGGACGCTATCCCTGCTCGTTATAGCTCATTCTTCTCTGGTGCTTTTCCTCTATACCTCCATCTTCAATCTGCCTACTCTCCTCCATCTTCTCGCTTGCGCTGTACATGTCTACTGTGAATACCCAGTACGTTCTTTGTCATTTCTTTTTTCTCCTCGCTACACCATTTCTGGTTTTCTTCTCGATCATCCTCCTTATTTCTATTTGATCCATGGTCGACCTTCCATTGATATGATATGCTCCAAGTCCACATCCAACGTGTTGAGGAGCAATCACTTCGCACTCATCGTCCTGTGGAACACCCCGAGCCCTTTCATGCCTGATATGATACTGTCGTTGACACTGGACGATCACCTTACTCTTCTATCATTCCCGATCATATCCTCATTTCCGCATCACGCATTATGCATTATATGAATGAGGCATGTGTACTAGAATGACATCGGAATAGTTCCTAAGATGTCAATCGACAATAATTATACAACGGCATGGGCTTGATATTTCTGGGCATTCTTTTTGCTGTTTCTTCTTCTCACCCTACGATTACCTGTTAAGTTCTATTATTTGATAAACTATTCCTGTTCGTGTTTCCGAGTCTCGGATGATATTTTTTCTCGTATACTTCCACGCGCTTTCCATGACTCAAGCCTCGAGAGTAGATCCCTCAGCTGAGCTTCCATGCACAGTCTCTTCCTCTTGGTCATCTGCGTGGATTCACCTGAGATCTCCTCCCTGTCACTCAGGAACATTATAATTACTCCAGCTACACATTCTCTCACTTATTTTCCAGGCTCCTCGGTTGTTTTTCTCCTCAAACTCGTAGCTGGGATTTGCCCCTTCAGTTTTTCCGATTTATGGATTCTCGTATTTTATGACTTGTTTTGCTCTGTCATTATTCAAACGCGTGATATGATGATACATGCCGTGTCCCATGTCCCGTATTCATATCCGTATCCGTATGTAACCAGTCTTTTTATCGTTTGAGTTTGAGCATGGGTTCAACTCCGTTATCTCTTGACTTCTTGTTTTCTCTGCATATTACGACCTGCACTTGTTACAACACGGTGGCCCTGCCTCATCTTTTAAGAGACCCGAATATTCCTTCCCAATCATCATCCAATGCACGATATGGTACTTGAACTTCCGGCTTGTAACACGCTGAACTTTTCCGAGTTCTGATATGTTATAGTCGGAATGTCCTTACCGCGTTCATGGATCGGATGGGTCGATTGGATGGGGTCGCTTTGGGAGATTTATCTGACATCTTTCACCCTTTCATTGATCATCTGAGTGGTGGCTCAGCGGAGTCATGCTCTTTGCCAATCCCTCTTCTTTGACGAGGTTCATAGCTTGACTCTCATTTTCACAGTATACCTGCATACCTTCCTTTCTTTCTTATCAAATTTCAGCGGGTATTCTTCCATCGAATGTAACCTCTCATCTGTCAATGCTCTGCTGGTCTACATTCACACATCACCTCCTCAGCCTTATAATACTCTACATGTACATAAGTAAGTTACAAGTAACTGGGTTGTGTCGATCACAATACATTTGCTTACAGATAGATTGGCAATAGGTAGGCATCAATGATAGTTCCAGAGTGTGCAGATCGTCGCATGCACTTCTATTACTACACAGACGATTTTAGTCATTTGATTTCGGTGGAGGTGTTCCTTTCTATATTATGATTCAGATGGTTTAAGGCTACTACTAATCATTAATGGTGAACGTCACCTAGAGTGCTTGAGAACGTTCATGACATGGACGAGGAGGAACAATGATTGTGCCGGCCAGATATGTATGCGGTCCAGATAGAATCAGGGAATAGTTAGAGATCGACGTGTTGTTTAGTAAATGTCATGCAGGAAGGGTATCGTAATGGTGTTCACCTTGATTATTTCCGCATCTCGACGCTAGCAAGAAATTTAGCACCCGTAGAATCCACGAGTCGAGAAGCATCGCATGCGAGACAACTATTTTTACCAATTCCTAATTAGCCAAGGTGTCAGGACTGCAAAGAACACTGACAAATTTCCAAGATACACAGAGCAATTCAACGCGCAAGCAGCTCCAGTGCGCGCAAAGAAAGGAAAGAGCAGTCATTATCAGGTGGCCATGAACATCGATTGTGAGCCGAATATACACGAGGGCGCCGTGCGTAGTGCTGATCCGTCAGACCCTCGAGATGGTCAGCGGTCAGTGAATCGATGGGCAATCCGCGAAGCGGGAGGAATCGCACACGTAAGCTGGCACATCACTGGGAGTGCGCTCGACAACCAAGCCAGTAGATGCGAGAGTAGAATTGACGGTGAATGGTGCGAAGGATTCAAAGGACATCGTCGAGAGAAAATTGACCTGGGAGGAGCTCTCGTATTCACCTGCAGATTGCTGACAGTGCAAGAGATTGAGCTGGCACATCATCAAGAAACAGGGATTGGGACTCACCGGTACCACAGCACTATATAACTTTTCAATTTCACTCATCAAGGAAGGGGTGCAGGTACGCAAAGACGTCGATGATCATGAGGGTGGGGAAGGGTTGTGCGCAAGTCCGTAGGTCAACCAGGAAGGATGGCCGGGATCAGCGTACGAGAGTCTTAGGTTCTATTTGGCTTTACCTTCCCTTATCTGAACGTCGTCGATTATCTTTTCTTAGATCAGCTCTTCTAGTTACTCACGTTCACGCCTTTCCCTGCTTTCACTCTCCGTTTCCTATGCTTTCCATGTTTCGATTCGGCTCTTCCATATTTCTTCGGGCACCATCTAGTCATCAACCAGCGGAATACTATTGCTCCAAGCACCACCCTTATTCATTCGTCCATTCATCTACCAGCTCACTTAGAGCACTCCCATTCCATTTAAAGCCTTTCATCGCCGTTGACACAATGCCAGCAGCTTTGCTCAGGTTGCTTTGAACAAGCTTCGAATGCTATAGCATATCCTTTAGGCATGCCGCATCAATGGTGTATTCACATTCTGGACCTCAATATCAGCTCCTATTTCTCATGTTTCAACTTTCTTCCTGGCTCTATTCCATTAATATCGTCCATAAATGAGTTGCTGACCTTCACTATTACTTCCTCAACATTTTTATCCATCGCAGCTCGCTATGTTATCCATCCATGAAATCACCCTTTTTATTTATTTCGAAATTCGAATCAATTTGCCATGAGCACTAGCCTATTTTTTCTATGTCCATCTCTCGGTCTCTATGCTCCTCGTTTCTCTACAAGTTATGTCTGACTGGGCTCTTAGACAGCACCTGAAATTCTTTATTTCTGTTTTGATCGATGCTGCTACGGAGGCAGAATGTAAATATCTCGTTATACATACAAGCGTATTGTATAATAAACGTACACCCACTCGGTATCATCCATAGAAAAAAGCCCGACAAACTTGATGACCCATATGATCCAGGAATAGGTATAGGCAAATACGCACTTCGAGCCGGTGACCGAACAAAAGAAATAGTCTATCCATTCGAAGGGAATCAAAGAAATATTGTAAACTCGTTGATTATCACTTGGGAATCCCGAAGCAGGGCCTACAAGATGAAGTCACAGTGAGGCAAACAAGTAACAACCATAGTGCGTTACCATCTTGTTCATACATACTTCCGTGATTCCCACGTGGAAGACGACGTCAGAGCAAAAAAATGTGGAAGACGGCGAAAAAAATTGTACATGAAATATTCGAAAAGAAGGAGCGTCGCATAAGGTAAGTAAATTAAGTAAATCAAAGACGTAAATGAAAAAAAAAGCTATTCGAGTCACTGCATGACAGCTTTAAAAATAAAGAATCGGGAGTCAAGGTAGGTCAAATAGGAATCACTGGAGAATCCGGACAAAAGATGACCATACTTTCCCTGAATAATCAGAGGGGGACAATTATTCTCCATCTTTGTAGCCGCCAAAAGTTTTGTCCAATGATTCAACATTCAAAGGAGGCGGCAGGTAGAAAAAAGGAATGAGTGAAAGGAAAAAACTCGGACTGGAAAATCAAGAAGGACGAATGCCAGATCAAGCAATGGAACTAGCGCATACACTCCGCTGTACCAAAGACCTGGGAAATAGTGCAGAGAAAAGGTATAGGGGTTGAGAACGGCAACGTCCATCAACCAGTTCCAGTCAATCTTCAATAATCTGATCGATCAATCATTCTAAAGAATCAAGCAGTACAAGAAAGATGAAAGACCCGAGAAAAAGAAGAGAACATGAGCGTAACGACGGCAACGTCCGGTCCTGAAGGCATCGTAAACCACTCAATGCTAGCCTATATAAAAAACTCTCAGAAGAGCAGCATGGTATGATTGCCGACTTTTGAATGAAGAGGCTTGACACGAGAGCCGAGCAGTAAACGGTCGAAAGATGAAAGAGACGTCGAGGGCGGAAAGAATATTTAACAGAAGATGAGGAAGTGATGCTCACAAATGTCGACTCAGATGGAGGTAATGTAGAGGTGTCATGGTGGAGATCTGAATGAGAATGGGATGACTGGGGGACAGCCAGAGTGAATTGCCGTTTGAGAGCTGATGGGAAATCAGGGAACTAAAACGTTTGACCATGGCTGAAATACGATCTTCACTAGGCGTCTTCTCCGAGAGTGAAATACCGAAACTCACCTTTGCCCTCGGCGCATTCTCCGTCCTATCTCAAGAAGCCAGATCCGCCCCAAAAGTCCCAAAGATGCAACATTCCAATCAGGCGAGACGAGATATGTATGAGGGAAGACCGAGAAGGCGAACGAAGAAGAAAACTAGGAATGGGTATGCCCTGTGAGAGAGACCTGATGCCGCTAGTATTGTCGAGATCATCAGTGCTACTGAGTATTCGATCGATGAGCGTGGAAGGGTACAGACTCAGATTTGAGAAGGCCGCGAGGATCTGACAAAGAGATAGTGACGTGTCATTGAAAACAAAGATTGTGCTGACCAGCACTGTCTACCGCTTGGATGAATGTCTGGGTGTGAGCCCTTCCAATTCGAGGGGGAAATTGAGGAGATGGGGGCGGGACGACAGCGGGACAATCGGGTGAACAGCTGACGAAGGTCTTTGGCGTTATTTGGCCAGACCTTCCCATCCACGCTGCCGCTGCGCTTGCTCATACTAATAGTAATAGCACACTAAATTTCTTATATAGCTGTGCGACTCATTACTTGTTCCTTTGAATCATGTTGATGATTGAAGATAGAGTAGATAGAGGACGTATGTCATATACTATCTCATATACTTGTAATCACATATTTACCATCCCAAGTCGACGGAAAGTAAGACAGGAGGTGAAATGTTTCTTACAAAAGCAAAAGGCAAATTCGAGATTACTTGCTTCGGAGGTATGGTAGATTAGCACCACCAATGCCTAGAAAATCGAGAACATCGCGCTCGCTGTCCAGTTGCTGTCACTTTGAACGTCTTCCTTGGTGAAAAGTTAGATGAAGCACACGGTCAAATATGGTTATACGCATATTCACTGTGTCCTTTCGTCTCAGGGCTGGGTAATGACCAGATGTCCGTTCTCAAGTGACAGGATTTAGGAGGAGGCAATACACATAATACCCACAGGAAATAAACAATAAAGATTTTATTCAAGTCCAGAAAACTCTGGAATATTCCGGGGAAAAAAGGAAAAGAAGCGCCAGTGGCAATGATAAATGGGAGGTGAAAATCCAAATAGATGATTCAAGAGATCCAAGTCCACCAAAGCTCCCATCCAACCCTGAAAGATATACACAGCTTATGAAAGGTCCACCAGTATCTGCGCTCACGAATATGATTTGCGAAGAAACGTGGAAACTAATCCATAGGCAATGGTTTGAATTGGGGGAGAGCCTGGGTGGCAGCGACGACTCTAAGCCTAAGCCTAAGAGAGGAGTGTCCAAGGAGGAACCCATCATTTGATCATGCGAGAGAGGAAAATTAGAAAGAGAAAGTAAGAGACAATATAATATAATGTTGGGAGGATGAGCAGAAGTGTGTCCAGAATGAGCGCGAAATAATAGGATGGGAGGATGAACGGCTTGGCGTAAAAGCAAATGCCAGGAAGGCCGGGTCCTAGATGCAGAAGTCCGCTTACTGCAGCCCCCCCCTAAAAAAAAGGGTAGCTCGCTGCATGAGTGTAAACGGAGTAAACACGTCCAAGTAGAACTTGAATATCTGAAAGGGAAGAAGACGTAGACGATGCAAGAAAACAAGTGGAAGCAAAGCCATTTCAAAAAAAGAATATGGATGAATCTCAAGAAATGATGTACGACGCGCTGAACAGCTTTCAGGGGATAAAAGTGGTTGCGCACACTCTGCAAGGAAAGGATACAGAATGTGTTGAAGAGCATTGGGTGGTGCATTGTACGAAAGGTTCATGGACACATGGAGACATGGAGGGGAAATAAGAAGAAACGGGGAAAAAAAGGCACGGTATCAATACTGCGATTGAGGTATGGAACTTGGCAGTGAAATGATCGTTAGATGGGAAGATGAAAGAATGAACAGAAATTCGAGAGAGAATGGGACCGAAATGAATCAGCGGATGTTTCTCTGATTGAGAGATCGAATGGAATAACCGATCCAACAAAGAACGAGACGAAACGATAGAAACAAGACGCAGAGAGAACAGTGAAACCCTCTGCTGAAAACACGTGTACCTGCGGGAATTGACAAATCATCGACGACGTTCAAGTGGAGACGACAAGAAGAAGAGAAACCTCACCCACGATATCACAGAGAAAAGAACGCGAGGATGGGGAAAGGAATGACAAAGTCGACATTTAAGGCGCTGGAATGCAAGGGCACATCGCAGGGCGACAAGAGGGAGAACGAAGCGAGATAAGGGGAAGAAGACGCTTGGACTTTTCCAATACGAATTTCAGAAAAAAGAGTTGTGCTTGGACCTTGATTCTTGTTCTCGAAACCAGTGCGAATCCATCAGGGAATGAAATGATGAATAACAGGCTGGATGCCACATGGTGGTAAAGTCAGTGGTATAACTGCGAAACCTAGCGAGGAACAGAAGATCAAGGAGGCTTCCTGCTTGGATCAGCAAACACTTTCTTATGGAATGGAGAATTCAGAGATCCGGCCAGATACGACCCGCGGACACTTCCTATAACTGAAACGAGTATATCCCACGGGGTACGAAATAAAATGCACATGAAAGAATATATCGAACTCATCACTCACTTGTTCACTTGAAGACAACAGTATAGCACACAGTAAACGAGATGAAGCCGTGACAGTGGAGGATACACTTCCGGCTTATCACCTCGTTAATGTAGACAACATATCATCTCCAAGTGACACATTGCGCATGATGACTGTGGATCGTATAGTAGATCCTAGGTTTGGACATGGAAGTAATGGCGTACTCACCTGAGATCTCTTCAAGAGGTGATGGTGGATGAGCGGAAGTGGAGTGAGAAGCGTGATTGAAGTGAAGGGTTAACAACGATTAGTTGCGCTGGAGATGGGATGTTCAGCCCATTTTTTCAAGGAAGCGACTTAGTGAGACCCACTTTTAGAGTGAATTCGCCTCGGCTCTTCAAACCCACTCATACCCAAATCTGAATCTCAGTATGATGGAAAGCCGGAGCTTTGGCCGACGACGGATATGAATAAGAACAAATGTGGCGAAGGCGGTGTTAGAACCAGAGATCATGGTAGACAAGAGGGAAGGTGAGATACAGAAAGCGATTAGCATGATAATACAGCGAGGCACACTGAAAACGTATGCCCTTGAACCGCGGAGGAGCATGGCGAGCTGGAGCCTGGCACGTTGGGTGCCATAGTAAGCAGATGCGAGTTGTGGAGTAGTATTTGCACACCTGTTACCAACTGTACACCCATATGTTTCCTTTGACGGTATCGCAAAAAGAGAGTGGAAGAAAGAGGCGTCTTTGGATGGATGGATGAAGGCGTGGGCTCAGGAGTCGGGAGTCGGCACAAGGTCTGCCTAAGGATTACGTGAGCTTTAGTCTTATTTGGCTACGGCTTCCAGATTCCAGTCGATGATGCCACCCGTTATCGTTTTCTCCTCAACTGTGCTCCTCTCCCCTACTCACTTCATGCTCTCTTAGGTTCGTCGAGTTCCTGGCTCCTGTCTCGCTCTCGTGGTTCCCCTCTGTGAATCCTATCTCTGAGTTTTGCTCTATAGAGTACCCTGGACATTCGATATTTGAGCCCCTCACTGACCATGCTTTCCTTGACGTCGTTTCAGCCGTACATCATGCTTATCGGATTTTCCAGCGGCCAGCTCACTAATAAGAGCAGTCACGGATACGATATCCCGAAGCGATCGAGACTCCGTAGTACGTCAAGGATCAATCGGGCCAGTTCTTCAAGGTTTCACGCTTTCATCTCAGAAATCAGGGTTGGAATTCAGATAAACCCCCGCCGGTCCATTCTTATCTCGAATTATATCTGATCGGGACTAGGCTTGCTGATTGTTTGTTCTATCTACAGCTTCATACATAACTGAGTTCGTATTTATCTGAATTATCATGGCTGGAATTTCCTCCGTTGTACGAGGCGCAGTTTCGTTTCTTTCAATGAGTGTCTTGCGTTTCGTGTCGGAACCTTATCTTTGAAATTCGGACAGATCTAACTGGATCCACTGAACGAGTATTCACTTCCCTGACTATGACTGTACGACTACGCCGTTGAAGGCAAGCGCGTGTGTTGTCAGAATGAATGAATGAATAAATAAAATGAACGAACCAAAAAAAAGTTGGAAAAGAGCGCACGGGAGTAAGGAAGTGGAACTTCCACTTCCATCCATGAATGAAGATAAAAGACTTGTGTAATACAAGAACAGGAAAGGAAAGAGAAAGAGGAACAGCGAAATCATCGAAGAGACACAGTGACGTTGATACTACCGGTGGCACGGTGTAACCTTGCGCTTGGTCAGAAGAGATGTCAGTTACCTTACTCAGATTTTTCAATCTGAAACTGGCTTGAATCTATGAACTGAACTCCTGGACTGCTCGAGGTGAAGGAAAACCAAAAAAAGGTCCAAGGCGAACTTTAACTTTAAGGAACGAGTCATCAAGGCCTCGCGGGTTGATCGCAGGTTGGATCGTGGGGTGTAAAATGAACCTTAGCACCTCCAACCCCCCCAACAGGCTCCCATCTGTCATGCATCACTTGGAGTATTCCAAACATCAACCTGACAAGATAAGTCCATCGAGAGAATGCAGATATGATTACATCCTCTGTGGATAGTCTATCTCGTGTGCGAGTGATCGTAAGACTCCAAGTGGAGAGGGACAAGAAGAATGAGAGATCATGGCACGATTCGGATATCGAGTGCGAGGAATTTGAAAAGAGAGAAATAGGAAAAGAGATCAGTTCAGTTGAACCTCGCCAAAAAAAAAACAAAAGAAATGAAAGAAATGAACGTGAAATATCATTAAATAAATCATGATGAACAATCATCCATCGCCTAGGCTACTTATCCACTCGCATGTGCTTGTCGCCAGAGGAGGCTACTAAGTATCTCCAAGACGGAGGTTGCAGAATTAATAAGGAAAGATATGAATGAGCAGAATTCTCGGACAGTCCGTCTTGTTCATGATCAACATAACGCCCTCTGAGCGACAGACCAGGCAGGGTGGAATGGAATGCCGGAGGATCAGGGATTGGAATGAAAAAAATGTATCCTGGAAACAAAATAGAGGAGGAGGAAGCCAGTTCGAGACCTGCCTCGGAGAATCATAGAAAAGGCAAAGCTAACGAAGAGCAGATGAAGGAAAATGATGAGCAGCGCATGAACACGGCCTTCCGGCAAGGGTGATAAGCTGGTTTCATAATGAACAGGCATATAGGAGAAGGACTGGACTGGAAAATGCGATGGGGAATGGATTTCCTGGCTACTTACCTGGAGGATGAGAGATCGAAGAGGGAGTTTACCACTACCAGGCCGGAAGGGCGGCGAGGTGGTAGTGTTCGTATCTGAGGTTTGAGGTAAGTATCTAAGATAGGAAGAAGAAGGACTTGATATGAGGAAAGTAGAGTAGTATAGGACGCACATCGACCTTTTCCACAGCAGCCATCATACCTGATTGAAGTGTGGTCCACATCCTCATCAGCCTGATAAAGCAAGAAGGCAGCCCCTGGTGACAATAACTGTTAGGCAAATCAACACGACGGAGGATTTTGGGGAGAAAGCGAGCTCAAGTATGGATGGGTGGAAATGGACCATGGGTGTGCTAAGAGAGTTCAACAAGGAAATGGGCGAATGAGAGCGGTCATCGAATCGGATAAGCACCTGGCACCCGAGCTGAGAAGGAAGAACTGCTTAGCCACCTGGTAAGCATAATGTTGATAAGGGACATGGCGGGACAACGGGAGCTACTTACGCACTGTAATTCCATCGATTGCCTCATATGAGATTGGGATTGTTAGGATAGTGGGGAACAGGAGAGGAAGGCGCCGCAGACTCGGAGGAACTCTTGGCTGCCTGTTACTGTGCATACAGTCGCTCATTCTACCTCCCCACCTAGCCGATCCCATCCTGAATTCCAGTAAACACGTCCCACGACCTTCAACTCGAGTTATGGCTATTTGTTGCTACGCCCGCTCTCTGTCGAAGGCAGTCTCTTATGATTTTTCCAGTCCTCCTTCTGACACTGTTTCGAGCAATATTTTGCTACCTTGCATCCAGAGCAGACCTTCAAATCCGACTGAGCGTCCTTTCCGCACGTCACGCAGTTCCCTCTCCTTGCGTCCGCGCGATTTGTCTATCACCTGCATATGGTGTTAAATATCAGGTAGCTGTTCTGTTGCTGAATGGATGGAAAGGGGCATACTGTATTTCTGCATTTCTGCAACCGTGCGTTCTGTTCGATCTAAAATATGCAATGAAAAAAAAATATTTCAGCTCGATTTATGACCCTGTAGAAGTAAGTCGAGCCACGCATCAGAACCTTTGTACAGGTATTTCGTCTCGGGTGAAAGTGACCTTATCCATTGTCCGAAAACAGTGTTCTTGCCCCTCTCTGAAGATATTTGAGCTTATAAATCATTGGAAAATCTAATTAAAGTTGATTGACCTACTTTCCATCTCAAGGAACTCTTTCTCCTCATTTCGTATATTGTCCATCCTTCCCACGTTTTGTTTCAAAAAATTATCCATAATGGTACAGCAGGAGATTCCAAAAGGACTCAGCGAAAATATTTCAAAACAGAAGTGCGAACGTCGATGAGGTGGGTCTTGGCGAGTCTTCATGACAATGATCACTGGGGCGCTGGCCTAGAGTTCCAAGACGATGTTGAATGAGCTCGAAGACAAGATATAGCAACTTGATTCTCACCCAATGCGCTTTAGCTTAGCTTCGAGCACTGCTCCCACAGAAGCGGTAGGTGTAGGAAAGAGGCAACGGCCTTGCTGTGGAGGGAAAGCGCGGTAAAGATGAATTCCGACAACCGGAGGTGGGGACGTTCGGCTTACGCGTACTGGAGCTTCCCGGAGTCCTCTCTCCTGACCTCCCCCGCTTATTCACTGCTATTCGTTACCTCAATGGCGGGCTTTGCTTGCTTTCATCTGTAACGTGTTCTGTATGCCCCTACTTTCTCGCGACTCGACTCTGGGTAGATTTCGCCAAAATCTGTACTACTGTGCTGTCAACTCGTAGGCGTCGCCATCCAGGCCATGACTGGTGTAGCCGGTGGAACGAACTGCCCTTGTAGCTCGGGGAAGAACTTATTATACTATTGGGGTTCTCTGGGTGTTGATGAGACGGGTGTGACCAAGGTCGTGGATATTGTCGAGGTCGGCAAGTCTGTTCAGGAACGTCGTCGCGGTTAAGGTTCTGACTGCTCATGCACTTGACACAGGACGAACCAGAGGCGTATTAGAATCAGAATGGTTCAATGGTCTATGGATCAATGACAATAAAAGGCATTTATTTCCTCCTGATTCATGTATTACGAATAGCGGATAATTTACCTCCTTTGACACTTCAACTGTCATCCTTCGGATGGGTACAGGAGACAAGACCTCTTATATAAAAAGGATGTCCTGTCCTCTCTGCCTCACCAAGTCTTTGCTGGTCGAATCTCTTCCTTGTAGGCTTTTTCCCCTTTTTTTCAACGACACGGCCTTCTATCAAACCTCTCATTTTATAGGTGTGGGTCGCTTTGCAGTATATTCCTCTGTTCTTTCTTAACGCCACCTATACAACCATGCGAGCTTCCTGCCTTACGTTCATCACTCTTTCCCTCTGGATTTCCACTTTGCAATGTGTGTAATTTCGTGTGCTTCATAGCACGGTATGAATTAATGGAAATTTTGCAAGACGTCGCGTCTATTCCGTAGAAAGGGCGCATTGGGGACGGAAGTGCTGCTAACAAGGTTAAGATCGAGTGCGAGCCTATGAGGATTGGTACGTTTGAATTTCTGGCACTCCAAATGAGCCTGTTCCTAACGACTTTTCTCACAGCGAACGAGCAAATCAGTAAAATGCAGACTGTTCTGAACGGTCCTAATCCAAAGTCGCATCCTGCAGTCGTCGCAGCCTTCGGTACTAATGTCAATATCTTCGAAATCAAGAGCGGAGTCGCCAAACTCCAGACCGAGACATTTTTTGTTGACAGTGCTGATGCAAGACCGGATGTGACGCAGGGTGCCACGAATGATAGAGATAAGCACGTTCTTTTCGGAAGTTCGTATTTCGCTGGAAATGATGACAAGATGAGAGCTGGGACCGTTATTCATGAGTTGGCTCATACTATCAACAAGGATGTTGATCATTTCAAAACGGATGGCTCCCCGTATGATTTTGGTGCCAAGCCTGACACGAAGAATTTTTTAGTTGGATGTGCGTATCTAAGCTTCTACTTCCATTACAATATACTATTTCTTTAATCAAGATAAAGACAGTCATATGAAAGACCTGAAGGCCCTCCGTTCTGACCAGATGCACAAGAACACCGACTCTTACTGTGTTTTTGGTGAGGAGGATGCTAAGCTTGCGAGGTGGGCACTGGAAGAGGAAGATCTCGAGTTTGCGTGTTTTCACCTTTTATTTCTCGATTTTCAACTGGATGCTAATGACTACTTGCAGCGATCAGAGCTCATGTGTCGCACTCACCAAGCGTGTGCCTATCACCCTAAGAATAAGGCTGCCGCAAAACCGATGAAGAAGTCTATCAAGAAAGCAGCGAAGGCTCTCAGGAAGGCTGTCAAAGCGCCCAAGGCTCAATCTGCTCCTGTGAAAAAGGCTGGCTCTAAGAGCGCTCGGGCTAAGAGGAACTAAGTGTATTATTAACAGGATCATAATGTAATGTATCGTAATAGAACGTATAATTATTATATTCAATCTGATACTGAATGACCCACAGAATATGTCGCATGCAGTACTCTAATATGTAACGCTCGACTGCACAAGACGGCGTGGCGCAAGTCCTGATAGAGTACACAAGTGCAGTCAGTTGGTTGTCAGCCGACAATTTGAATGGGGTCCGGAAAAAACCGGCCGACTCCTGGTTGATTATCACGTGCACAAAATCAACGAACGGTTGCTCTCGATTTCATTGTTCAACTTTCCTCTCTGACGAGATTCCGTGCAATATGGACTCAGATGCCTACAGTATTTTTCCATTTGATTATCAACATTTCTCCGCCCTCCATCTCCTCCCTCTCCACCGACGCCCTCTCCTTGATATTCGAGACCCTCATTCTCACCAACACATCTCGAAACGAGGGTTTGCCGCTGAGCCAGCTAATACGAGCATCGCAAGTTTGTCATGACTGGCGGGAGATTACGCTTGACTCTCCATTATTATGGGGAAGATGTATCAGTCTCAACCATCCGATCCTGTTGGAGGAGCAGTGGAGGAAAGAAATTCTTCGTCGCAGTGGGAAGGCACCTCTGTGGATTCAGGGAAAGATGCTGATGGAAAAAATCACTAATTTTTTCTTTGCAATTATTAAGGAGGAATGGGAAAGAGTTCAAGTTCTCGATGTTATTCTGGTTGACTCTTCCGACATGTGGAATGGTGCTTGGGCACCAATCCTTCGACCGTCTCCTATGCTACAGATATTCAAATTAGCGAATGAATTTTCGCCTTTCACCCGGTATCCGGCTCCTTTCCTCACTGATCACGCCCCTCAGATCAAGATATTTCGCTCGTCCAATATTTCCTTTAACCTGCACGCACCTTGGATTTCGCACATACAGGAGCTCACATCAGAGGTTCATTCTCCTTGCCAGATGTCCTTGCTGCATTGAGAAATATGCGGAAGATCCGGCATCTTCAAATCAATTTCACTAATATAGGGTCGGATGTCGTGGAACGCCCTTCCCCTGTCCATCTCCCCGATCTTGAAGAGTTGATGATTGGCAATTGTCGACATCGCATTTGGGCACCCGTTTTAGCAACCATTGCTTCAACTCAATGCCGCTCCTTTGAGCTGGCGTCCAATTGTGGGGCTATAGAAGGTCAATCACCGAACCAGTGCTTGACATTGCGTGTCAGCGGTTGTCTGAATTCCTCAAATATGCCATCGCTGGTTTTCCTACATCAACTATCCAGTTCGATATCTCCTGCAAGCCTCGTCGACCCTCCGAAATTAGCCTGGTCTTGTACGAGGACGATTTTGACAAAAAAAACTACCGGGTACACCTTGCAGACTCCCGCAGCAGATCTACTTTTCTCACTATCGCACGCCTATTACTGTCGCATTTTGCGTCGGTTAAATCGCTCTCCAATATCCGGACGATGTACTTATACATCGAGGACATTCCAATGGACTTGCAACCTGCGCTGAAGGCCGTGATCTCGGTATTCACATCATTGACATGGCTCGGTGCCACGGCGGCGACCTTGAGCTTCATCGTTGAATCATGTGATCCTCGCTCTCTACCCAATTTGCATACTCTCATGATCGAATATGACAAAGACGCCCGCTGGAGCGACCAATGGATCGAGAAGAATCTCATGGTTTTCCTTCGGCATCGGAGAGAATTAGACCTGCCTATATCCCTGCTAGATATCTGGGGCCATCCACAATTGACCAAGTCTAATATGGATTGCCTGGAAGAGATTACAGGTCTCAAGGTTCGATATGCACAAACCTCAGATGGAAAGGTCACTGACTATGAATGTGGGAGTGGACGACCTGAACTTCTGCGCCTTCATACAAACAAGCTGGCAAAGTAATTTAGATTTGTTTTTTAGACGGTTACAGAATTTTCTTGGCATTTTCCATGTCTTCGCCACTTGTTCAAAACAGCTTGCATATTGGAACGTAAACGAAGAAACCACAACTCAAAATTTGAACTACAAAAAGTATATAGTCAGGGTATTGTCGGTCGAGGTACTGGGCGATGTCGAATGATTCGCCCAGTTTCACACCGGTACTGGAATTGGGGTCGTGGATGACGGGGAGGGTGCACCGCGGTGTTCCGTTTGGTTTTAGTGAGAGTGGGTTTAGTCCGATTTTGGTGTAGAGTTCTTCGATATCGGGGTATTCGACCCATTCGGTTCGGTAGGGTATGCCTTTGTAATTGAGACAATATCTGTGGCCGGATACGAGGTGGTGATGTATCAGGGAGATGTGGGGAGTGGGTGTGAACTTACCTTGTTTTCCAAGTGTTTGGAGACCAGGCCTTTCGTGCGATACGAGAGGGAATATCGTAGAGTACTGTGGAGTCGGTACTCCGTCTGAGCGCGGAATTACGCAAAATCGTTACGGCGGCAGACTCACCTCGATCTTTTAGTGAGTCAGCCGCAACACCGCCAACGGCCCAGCTCCAAGCCACTGAATTGAAAGATTTTGTTTCCGTCCACCTGCTCAACTTGCACTGGCAACGTGATTACAGAAAATTACCATATATGTATATTTTCCTTTTACTTTATTCCTTGTCAGGGCAACCAACTCGCTAATTCCTTATTCCTTCATTCATCTTTTTGGCGCCCTGACTTGTCCCCATTCAAATTTTAGCCTTAGATTTATTCCTATAAAATTTTCAAGGAAATTTTCGTAGCTAAAGAGGTATAAAAACCATGTAGTAGCTACATATTTTCTTTGGTTAATTTCAGTGCATTTTTCCCCACTCAAAACGAGAGCTACAAGAGCTCTAGCCGACTTGCGAAGAAGTCAAAGTCTCCAAACTTACTCACTTTCTCATGGGTACAGGCAACTTTGGGATCTACTCAAAGTTCCTTACCCACTCGTATTCTCCCAATTGAGCTTGCTAAGGACACTTGAGGTGATCCTTAGGCTCTCTTATTCCACCAAACACCCTCAAAACATCAAGACTTATTTTTCTTTTCACTACCATCTACTTGGACATAGTACCTTAGTATTTGATTGTTCCGTCAATCATCTTACTCAGTTCCTTCGGATTTCCCCTCGTCTTATACCGTTCCCACACAGAACGGGTTATTTACAACTGGAGCCCACCACAAGGGGGTTCTAAGGTTTCTTTTGTCTCAAGTTTTATCAAAAATCGGGCACATGTTTTTGCATCAGTGGAATCAATTACAAACTCGAACTCTTGGCAAAAATCTGCCCGAGGTAATCTGCATACGATTTGTAGGCTACCCTTTGCTACTCAATAACGGATTCGTCATTCTACACCCCTAACGAATCCTCCACCATTTCCGATCAAAACTTAACAACTCCGCCAGCTGGCACAGGCAGAACTAGTCCTATTAAAGATGGACCGGGTTCTCCTATCATAGGACGATTAAATCCAGCCCAGTAGATGGATCAAAACAGGGATCGAGATCAGCACCAAGCTGATCAAGAACATACCCGGGCTCACGACGAGCATCGGGATACACATAGTGATCTAGACAAAGACCAATTTGAAAAAAGCGTATCAAAGAAGAAACTTCCATCACTCACCTCATTAATCAAACCCAAGATGTATATGCCATCAAGAAACCACTCTTCGGCACCTAAGTTTGATGGGCAGCCAAGTGAGCTCACCCGATTCCTCAACGAAGTCCATTGTCTCGGCACAAGAGCCCTCCTTGATGAAAGAGAAATCATTGAATGGGCACTCAAGTACCTTGGATCAGATGAATATGAATTGTGGGGGCAGTTGTCTGAGTCGAAAGGAAAGGACTGGGAAAGCTTCAAAACTGCAGTAACTGAACTTTATCCTGGCGCAACCGGCGACCGCAAATATACTGTACACGAGCTACAGGTATTAACCAAGGAATGGCAATCAAAGCCAATCACTAGTCAGAATCAATTTGGAGAATATTTTAGAGAGTTTTTACGAATTGCAAATTTCCTCAAAAGCAAGGATTGACTTTCAGATTGCGAAGTAAGCAACATGTTTATGCAAGGACTTCACATCGACTTTCACAAGCAAGTTCGCGAACAGCTTCGAATCAAGAGTCCTGATCACCACCTTGATGATCCATGGACTCTTGCCGAGATAAAAGTCGCTGCAGTAATGATAACACCTTCAGCAAAAATAGCAGCATTGCCAAATGATCCACCCACTAAAGCAGAATCATCCCGAGCTCGCAGCAAAGTCAAGAAAGAAGTTTTTGATGTAGCAAGCATCCAAGCAGGGCTAGATAAAGGAAAATGGGCAGACGTGGTGGTGATGACATTGATGAAGAAATTAAATCTCTCACCTAATGAGGTGCCAAATCTGAACCGAACACACAAGGGTTCTGTTTATTTTGCAGTGACCCTGCCCATTTCCTTGCCAATTGCCCTAAACTGGCTGAATACGTCGCCAAAGGATGGTGCAAGCGTGATGATAGAGGACAAGTATTGACAACTAATGGAGCAAAAGTTACATCACAAATGGTGGAAGGGAAGAACTTAATGGATCGAATTGATAATTGGTGCCGAGCCAATCCCTCTATAGCGATGGTGTCTGCACATGTTGTGGAAGTCCACGAAGTACCATCTGCCCAGATTGAAGAAGTCAGCGAGGATGACCTTCCACAGGAAGAACAAATACTTACCCAATGGGATCTGGAAGAAATTGAGACATTTCAGGCATTAGCAATACAGGCCACTAAGAAGGCCGAAGTCGCAAAGCAAAAACTGGTCTCACCTAAGCCAAACATCTGTGGCCTGACAACTCGAAGCATGGCAAAACAACAGCAGATGGCCGAGAAGAACAAGCCTTCCCAGGTGCTGCCTGTGTCTTTGCCTATACGAATGTGGCTCAGTTCCGATATGTGATACCGATCGAAGATCCTAAATTAATCAGCAGGGTAGCAGTAAAGGGTCTGGATACTGAAGTTGTGCTTACCCTTCGAGAATTGCTGGCGATATCCCCCGAAGTTCGCAAACAAGTCAAGGAACTTGTAACACCAAACATGTTGTCCCTCCAGTGGAAACGGCACTCAATTTAAATCAGTTTTCATCAAATGCTCATGCAGCAAATGAAGACCTACATGAACAAGGGCTGAGGCTCCCAGATACAAAGAAGGGACTAATCATGGCAAAGCACACAGAAAACCTGCATGCTATTGATATCATGCTCAAAAGTGACATCAAAATTGAAGCATTGATTGACAGTGGATCTATGGTGGTTGCTTTGCGATGTGACAAGTGGGAATTGCTAGGACAGCCAGTTCAGTCAGATCATTTAATGATAATGAAGACGGCGAACCTTACTAGCAATGCAACCCTCGGTCTCCTCCATAATCTTCCTATCACAATCAGAGATCATGTATTCTATGTGCAGGTTCAGGTGGTCGAAGATGCCCCATATGAGATGTTATTAGGCTTACCTTTTTTCTCCTTAACCATGGCTATATTCTGACATTTCGAGGATGGTGCAGTTCATATGACTATAGTGGATCCTAATACGAAGTCCATCATCACAGTGCTGACACGAGAACATGAGACGTCTACAGATGGACTTACTGGGGCTCAGACCTCAGGAATTAATTTTGTGATAGTTGACTATCGCAGTAGTTCTGCAGAAGATGAGGATGGGGACTCACACGAAAATGATGACATGAGCTCCAAAGATGGCATGCCAGGTCTTCAAAGCATGTCCAATACCAATATTGACAATGAAGACTACCAGGCCATGCTGAGCGATGATGAGGATGGGGAAGTCAATGACAAAGCCCACCTAGATGCAACAGAGGTGCCCGACTCAGACTCTGACTTCGACTGGTCTGACGTTCTGGTTACACATGCAACAGAAGTCTCAAACTTCGCTGTCACTGCTAAAAATAGCGGAAGTCCATCAATCTACCTCGGGGATGGGGCTGCAGAAGTACTCGCCTACAAGAAGGTAGAAAACTGTGTGAAGCCCATCGCTACCACCCTTCCCAAAGATTTTCGTATTGTTTGCAAAGTTTCCTCCGATCCGTTGGCTGACATGCCGGGGTTACCAGTGCACCCACCTGAGTTCACACCAGGGAAAAGATACACGGAGGACAGAAGGGAGCAGATGAAAGTTAATGAGGATGGGTTTCTTTGGCCTGAAGAGGAGAAACTTATCCATTTTATTCTCAAGGCACAGGAAGATGGCTTTGGTACCAAATCCATTGACATAGGCTATGCCATTAGCAGTTTGGACCTTTGGTCTTTCTTTGCTTGGAAATTTGGTAAGTTCCGAGAAGTCGGAGATTTGTCCAGAAAAATGCATGGATGCTCTGGAATCTACAAGCCATTCCTCAAATGTCTTTTGATGTTCCTTTCCCTTACAGTTCACACAAGAGACAACGTGATCAAGATAAATATTGTAGATAGTAAATAAAAGTAATTTACTATCTACCCCATACAGCGTATTAATACCTGTGGGTTGATCAGTTAGTATCTTGTCAGTATGTGAACAAGAAGGTACTTGCCAGTCCAGATGAGGGAGGAGCACTGAATTGCCATGATTCTGCTCAATCTAATCCTCATAGGTGATTGGGTCTGAATCCTGCATCATCTGGTACATGTCATTGCAGCTCTGTTGAGCCATTTTAGTGATGATGTTCCCATCTGCACCAATATAGTGCAATCCGAGATGAAGGGACTCATCGATCGGTGGTGGCAGTGGAAGATCTTCTTCTTCCTCAAAGGAGATATACTCCTCGTCATCATCCACATAGGTGAGATCGCCTTGTGACACTACCCCATTCATTTGATTCCAATCTTCCGCCATAAGCAGTTCGGAATTGACTGCCATCTGAGAAGGATCTGGGGTCGGCACCCGGTAGGGCTCAGGACCAAAGAGATCATTATAGATCTCAGTCATCATCGACAACCCCAATGCAACATCCTCTGTGGTGGTGCTACTGTGCAAATACACAGTGCTACTCATTTCCACATTTTCGGTGATCCTACTTGTGCCTGTATTAAGGGCGACTTCCTCGAATCTACTCAAGGTGGCAATAGTCAGGGTAACCCCAATTCGAGACATCAGGTCCTGCAATTTCCTAAAGGAGGGGTACAGTGCCATTCCCCAAGTGGGGTTCTTCCAGGCACCTTCATGGACTTTGCGAGAGGTAATAGTACCTCTCCCACTAATCTCAACTACATTGTGAGTAGTGGGGACTAGGCACGATTTCTCCAGTGGTGGGAAATGTGCCATTGATGCAAGCGTAAATGGCTCTTCATCAGAGTCCTCAACAAAGCATGCTGACTTTGGTTTGAAGCCAGCGCGGCAGGGTTTCCTCTTAGGATACTCTTTTTTCTGCAAACTGCTGGGGTTACCAGCATTCTGCTGATCAGAGTGGCGAGGTTCGGGACCCTTCCCTTTGATGGCAGTATTGCACTGCACATTTGCATTGTTAGCCTGTTGGTTTCTGGGCCGGCTGTCCTTAGACATGCAGTGACTAACTATGTATGAGTAATGCATAAGGCAATTACTCAGCTAATTACTATGTAATTACTAATATCTACTTATGAGATGAGTAATATGCTCACTAAGTGATCACATGTTTTAGTCATATAAGATGACTGTGATACTCTGTCGTCACTGGATCTAGTCACGTATAGACGTGTCTGATCACGCGTGTCATGTGAGTCATGTGATGTAGTCACATGGACACTTATCATGTCAACAAGAACGAAGAGAGATAAGGGGAAGAAGACGCTTGGACTTTTCCAATACACAAATATCAGAAAAAAGGGTCATGCTTGGACCTTGATTCTTGTTCTCAAAACCAGCAGTGTTGTCACTGATGGGGGTCTGACCTCATCTGTCAATGAGTCAAGTCAATGACAGCCATCAAGTCAAACATTTTGACAGACGGGGTCAATGGCTGTCGTGGGATACTGGTATCCCAGTTATTTTTCACTGCCGGTCCTGTTTTGTCCTCCTCTGATACCCCAAAACTGTCAAAACACATCGTTTCATCAAATTATTAGATATGCAAACACAATAGATAGTTCATACATAGTCTATAAATCAAAGAGCAATATCTATATAAGTTTTTGAAGCAAAGAGTCGAAGCGGAGTCATGGTGTGTTCACATTGCGGATTATTGGCTGCATTCCACAGAATCATGCATGCGACAAACTGCAGTACCTGTTTTTTTTTAAACAAGATCACGTCTCTTTACATGGTAAAACACCATTAGCTACGAACCTTCATTCACTAATGTCTGCTCGTCCTGGATGGATGCGCGGTGACCATGAAGGACAGCCTCTTTATCCAAAGCTTGCAACTTGAGAATGTGTATACGGACGCAATATTTGCAGAACACATTAGGGTGGGACTGATCAGTCTTATACTTGGTTCTGTTGCTGTAGAAGTGATCCCACAAGGGTGATTTTGGCAGCATTGTCGATGGCTAGGGAGTGAATGAGTGTTGGAAGGCAGAAAGAGAGCTCGAATGAGAGGGCATCATATTTTCTTCCTCCTCAAAGTCCAATTAGTTCGCGATATGAGCCGCGAAGTAGGCATAACTAGAAGATATCTAATCTAATCGTTTATAGTAAACATGTGACATTGACCCATCAACAACTATTGACTGACCCGTCAAAGTTTGATGGACCCTTTGACATGATGACTTCTATTGACCGGCATTGACGGGTCAAGACAACACTGGAAACCAGTGCGAATCCATCAGGGAATGAGGTGATGAATAACACGCCGGATGCCACGTGGTGGTAAAGTCAGTGGTATAACTGCGAAACCTAGCGAGGAATAGAAGATCAGGGTGGCTTCCTGCTTGGATGAGCAAAGAATTTCTTAAGGTACGGAGAATTCGGAGATCCGGCCAGATACGACCTGCGGACGCTTCCTATAACTGAAACGAGTATATCCCATGGGGTACGAAATAAAATGCACATGAAAGAATATATCGAACCCATCACTAACTTGTTCACTTGAAGACAATGGTACAACACTCCACAAATGAGATGAAGTCATGGTAATGAAGGATACACTTCTGGCTTATCACCTCATTAATGTAGACAACATATCATCTCCAAGTGACACATTGGGCATGATGACTGTGGATCGTATAGTAGATCCTAGGTTTGGACATGGAAGTAATGGCGTACTCACCTAAGATCTTTTCAAGAGGTGATGGTGGATCAGCGGAAGTGGAATGAGGAAGCGCGATTGAAGTGAAGGGTTAGCAACGATTAGTTGCACTGTTTTTTCAAGGAAGCAACATAGTGAGACCCACTTTTAGAGTGAATTCGCCTCGGCCCTTCAAACCCAGTCATGCCCAAACCTAAATCTCAGCACGACCGAAAGATTTGGTCGACAACAGTTATAATATGCGCAAATGGGGCGAAGGCGGCATTAGAACCAGAGATTGTGGTAGACAAGAAGGCAGGGGAGATAAAGAAGGCAATTAGCATGATAATACAGTGAGGCACACTGAAAGTGTACGCTGAAAGGAGTGTGGCATAGAAGAATACCCAATTGACACGAGGCACTCCAGAAGGCACACAGAAAGAACTCTGCTCAGTGTCAAACACGATGTATGCATAGAGTGCGGAGCAACCAGCCGGTTATCATTCTGTAGAGTACAATTCCGGAAGAGATAGGTCTTAAAGACAGACCCTTAAACCGCGGAGGAGCATGGCGAGCTGGAGCCTGGCACGTTGGGTGCCATAGTAAGCAGATGCGAGTTGTGGAGTAGTATTTTGCATACCTATTACCAACTGTGCACCCATATGTTTCCTTTGATGGTATCACAAAAAGAGAGTGGAAGAAAGAGGCGTCTTTGGATGGATGGATGAAGGTGTGGGCTCAGGAGTCGGGAGTCGGCACAAGGTCTGCCTAAGGATTACATGAGCTTTAGTCTTATTTGGCTACGGCTTCCAGATTCCAGTCGATGATACCACCCGTTATTGTTTTCTCCTCAACTGTGCTCCTCTCCCCTACTCACCTCATGCTCTCTTAGGTTCGTCGAGTTCCTGGCTTATGTCTCGCTCTCGTGGTTCCCCTCTGTGAATCCTAGCTCTGAGTTTTTCTCTATAGAGTACCCTGGACATTCGATATTTGAGCCCCTCACCGACCATGCTTTCCTTGACGTCATTTCAGCCATACATCACGTTTATCAGATCTTCCAGCAGCCAGCTCACTAATAAGAGCAGTCACAGATATGATATCCCGAAGCGGTCGAAACTCCATAGTACGTTGTAAATGCGAGGAAGTTTCGGAAGTCCGGAATGGGACTCGGAATCAGACTCCATCTGATGAGGGACCAAAAGCGTAGTTTAGATAGGGATTTAATTTGTAGAGTAGGGATTAATCCAATCACGCTTTGATAAGACGTGATAAGATAACCATTTGAGAATGAGATAAATGAGATTTTGAGGTGGTTGGCCCGTTAATTGGCTGATTTCTTTGTTTCTTTGGTGAGTGGATCGGTACTAAATTCACTGAGTAGCTATGGTACACTGTACCAGTATTTATACTGTAGCTACTGTAGAGAAAGGGTCAAGTTTGAGGAGAGAAAAAGAGGTGAAAAGCGAAATTTGAAATAAAAGGTCTATTCTAGAGCTGATTTTGCTGCGGGCTCATCGCCTTACTAATTATTATGCTCTGTAATCCACAGATAAGGTCAGGTGAATGGTTTAGAAAGGAATAGACGGGTCTAGTCTACTGAAAGAAATTGAAATTGGCCCAGATAAGAAGGAGGAAAATTATAGGAGAGTCGGATTTGTAAGGCCAAGGCTCAGAAATGAGTCAGCTTGTTGATGGATAGCATGATAACGTTGGAAGATAGGGTGGATATTTGATTTTCGAACCCGTTTGAAATTCAGAAGAGTTGTTACATGCTCATGTGCTTGATGAGGACACTTCCTTATTTGGAAATTTGTCGCTCGAGTCGAGATAATGGTGCAATGGTGCATCACGCGGTACCATAATTCTTGTGCGCATCACTCGGTAAGTTGCCCAATAAATTTATATTTTATCCGATTTACAGGGACAGTCTGAGGGCGACCCTCACAATGTCAAGGATCAATCGGGCCAGTTCTTCAAGGTTTCACGCTTTCATCTCAGAAATCAGGGTTGGAATTCAGATAAACCCCCGCTGGTCCATTCTTATCTCGAATTATATCTGATCGGGACTAGGCTTGCGGATTTTTTGTTCTATCTACAGCTTCATACATAACTGAGTTCGTATTTATCTGAATTATCATGGCCGGAATTTCCTCCATTGTACAAGGCGCAGTTTTGTTTCTTTCAATGAGCATCTTGCGTTTCGTGTCGGAACCTTATCTTTGAAATTTGGACAGATCTAACTGGATCCACTGAACGAGTATTCACTTCCTTGACTGTGACTGTATGACTATGCCGTTGAAGATAAGCGCATGTGTTGTCAGACAATTAAAATGAACGAACCAAAAATAAAGTTGGAAAAGAGCGCACGGGAGTAAGAAAGTGGAACTTCCACTTCCATCCATGAACGAAGATAAAAGACTTGTGTAATACAAGAACAGGAAAGGAAAGAGAAAGAGGAACAGCGAAATCATCAAGGAGACACAGTGATGTTGATACTACCGGTGGCACGGTGTAACCTTGCGCTTGGTCAGATCTCTACGAAGAGATGTCAGTTACCTTACTCAGATTTTTCAGTCAGAAACTGGCTTGTATATGTGAACTGAACTTCTGGACTACTCGAGGTGGAGGAAAACAAAAAAGTTTCAAGGTGAACTTTAACTTCAAGGAATGAGTCCTCAAGGCCTCGCGGATTGATCGCGGGTTGGATCGTGGGGGTGTAAAATGAACCTTAGCACCTCCAACCCCCCCCACAGGCTCCCATCCATCATTTATCACTTGGAGCCAAGGGGTTGACAGCCGAAAAGTCCGAGACAACGACTACCCAGCCTGGGTGGGGGTGGGTTAGCACGGGGTCCTGGTCAGGGTCCTCCATATCAGGAAGGACAGCTGCAATGCCGGACTATTTTTGTCAAAGCATTACCCTCGCTGTCTGCTGGACAGCACGCTCTCTTGGGCTTTCTCCAAGCTTTTTCTTTGCAATTTACTCATATATAGCTCTTGCTTGGATAATAAAATTTGATTATTCCTCTTTTCTATACTCCTCCTTTGCTCTGCTACAAGAATGCTGACTCATAACAAGGTGATTGTGGCTGTTGAAACAAATCCACTTGAGCACATAGACTTTCGCGTCGAAAATGGAAGACTCAATCAACTCAAAGTCTTCCCAGAATGCGGGGAAGATCGCGGTAAACTGTTTGCGCAATGCGATTTATGTGGTACTCTCATCGCTCTCGGCCCAGAGCATTCACTCAACAATATGACAAACCATTACCGAAAGAAAAAATGCATTGAAAAGAAGAATCCCACGTTTTGAGGAAGAAATGAGGGAAATACCTTCAAATTATACCAACAAATGGAGCGAAATGAACCAGGTGCCGGACAGTGACCCAATTGAAGCCCCAGTCGAAGGAGAGTCGCGCAAGAGAGGGTCATCTGATGCTTCGCAAGCATCCTTAGTCTCAAGACGGCCATCTCCATCAAAGAAACATAGATAAATCTACATTTGTACTCTAAATTCACAAAAATCACTTTAAATTGTTGGGAATATATGATCGCGCTGAGGAGAAAGCCCAAGAGAGCGTGCTGCGTCCAGCAGACGGCGAGGGTAATGCTTTGACAAAAATAGTCCGGCATTGCAGCCGTCCTTCCTGATATGGAGGACCCTGACCAGGACCCCGTGCTAACCCACCCCCACCCAGGCTGGGTAGTCGTTGTCTCGGACTTTTCGGCTGTCAACCCCTTGCTTGGAGCATTCCAATAACAACTTGAGAAGATAAGTCCATCGAGAGAATGTAGATATGATTACATCTTCTGTGGATAGTCCATCTCGTGTGCGAGTGATCGTAAAACTTCAGGAGAGATCATGGCACAATTCGGATATCGAGTGCGAGGAATTTGAAAAGAGAGAAATAGGAAAAGAAATCAGTTCAGTTGAACCTCGCCAAAAAAAAAGAAAGAAATGAAAGAAAGAAAGAAATGAATGTGAAATGTCATTAAATAAATCATGATGAACAATCATCCATCGTCTAGGCTACTTATCCACTCGCATGTGCTTGTCGCCGGAGGAGGCTACTAAATATCTCCAAGACGGAGGTTGCAGAATTAATAAGGAAAGATATGAATACGCAGAATTCTCGGACAGTCCGTCTTGTTCATGATCAACATAACGCCCTCTGAGCGACAGACCAGGCAGGGTGGAATGGAATGCCGGAGGATCAGGGATTGGAATGAAAAAAATGTATCCTGGAAACAAAATAGAGGAGGAGGAAGCCAGTTCGAGACCTGCCTCGGAGAATCATAGAAAAGGCAAAGCTAACGAAGAGCAGATGAAGGAAAATGATGAGCAGCGCATGAACACGGCCTTCCGGCAAGGGTGATAAGCTGGTTTCATAATGAACAGGCATATAGGAGAAGGACTGGACTGGAAAATGCGATGGGGAATGGATTTCCTGGCTACTTACCTGGAGGATGAGAGATCGAAGAGGGAGTTTACCACTACCAGGCCGGAAGGGCGGCGAGGTGGTAGTGTTCGTATCTGAGGTTTGAGGTAAGTATCTAAGATAGGAAGAAGAAGGACTTGATATGAGGAAAGTAGAGTAGTATAGGACGCACATCGACCTTTTCCACAGCAGCCATCATACCTGATTGAAGTGTGGTCCACATCCTCATCAGCCTGATAAAGCAAGAAGGCAGCCCCTGGTGACAATAACTGTTAGGCAAATCAACACGACGGAGGATTTTGGGGAGAAAGCGAGCTCAAGTATGGATGGGTGGAAATGGACCATGGGTGTGCTAAGAGAGTTCAACAAGGAAATGGGCGAATGAGAGCGGTCATCGAATCGGATAAGCACCTGGCACCCGAGCTGAGAAGGAAGAACTGCTTAGCCACCTGGTAAGCATAATGTTGATAAGGGACATGGCGGGACAACGGGAGCTACTTACGCACTGTAATTCCATCGATTGCCTCATATGAGATTGGATTGTTAGGATAGTGGGGAACAGGAGAGGAAGGCGCCGCAGACTCGGAGGAACTCTTGGCTGCCTGTTACTGTGCATACAGTCGCTCATTCTACCTCCCCACCTAGCCGATCCCATCCTGAACTCCAGTAAACACGTCCCACGACCTTCAACTCGAGTTATGGCTATCTGTTGCTATGCCCGCTCTCTGTCGAAGGCAATCGCGGTCGCGATATCATGCACCTATGTATCACAGAACGTTGACGGTTGAAGAGACCTAGTGGTTCTTGTTGCGACTCGAGAGGAATGGGCTTGAGATGGATAGAGAGAGCGCATTGGACTAGGAGAGGTGTGTTCTCTTTTTGGCTTCCATCCGAATCCCAACTCCTTTGTTCACAGCTGTCTTGTTGATACACCTATCCAACCGCCTCAGCGATCCATGGTGCTATCTTCGACCCTCCCTCTCCTTGTCAATTTCCCTTCCGCCTTCATAGTGCTCCCAGTTCAGTGCACTGGTTTCGCCTGCTTTCATCCCGGCCCTTCTTATTACCCATCGCGTGTCGAGTCGAGCGTGATGGTACATACTTCACGCTGGCTTCTGTGTCCATTTCGATGTCTGATTTCTTTTTTTTTTTCACCTTTTCTTTCGTGTTTTAGTCTCAGCCGTTGTGGACAAGTCGACGTACTATATGCACTCTCCTTCCGATTTTTCGTTGCCGACAGCATCTGTTCAACTCGAGTCACTCGTCGAAGAAGGTTCACCATCCCTTTATCATCTCTACTACATTACCAAACAAAACGCACATACACAATGGCCCCTGTTCTCCGGGACTCCTACTATGGTACTTGTCCCTAATTTCTCCCTGTGATGGTGCATTCCTTTTTATGATTTTTCCAGTCCTCCTTCTGACACTGTTTCGAGCAATATTTTGCTACCTTGCATCCAGAACAGACCTTCAAATCCGACTGAGCGTCCTTTCCGCACGTCATGCAGTTCCCTCTCCTCGCGTCCCGCGCGATTTGTCTATCACCTGCATATGGCGTTAAATATCAGGTAGCTGTTCTGCTGCTGAATGGATGGAAAGGGCATACTGTATTTCTGCATTTCTGCAACCGTGCGTTCTGTTCGATCTAAAATACGCAATGAAAAAAAAATCAGCTCAATTTATGGCCTGTAGAAGTAAGTCGAGCCGCGCATCAGAACCTTTGTACGGGTATTTCGTCTCGGGTGAAAGTGACCTTATCCATTGTCCGAAAACAGTGTTCTTGTCCCTCTCTGAAGATACTTGAGCGTATAAATCATTGGAAAATCTAATCAAAGTCGATCGACCCACTTTCCATCTCAAGGAACTCTTTCTCTTCATTCAGTATATTGTCCATCCTTCCAACGTTTTGCCTCAAAAAAATATCCATCATGGATATCATTCCTGGAGTGCAATCGAGCCAGAGCCTGTGATTTCCGCCGCCTCTGACTAATGGGACAGGCCAGAGCTGTTCCTTCGCAACAAAGATGTCGCCTCGATAGAATGGCTTCCCACCAGGGCGCTTGGGATCGACTCCGAGCACACGTGCAGCACAGCGATTGAGGGGCAGTCTGACGTTGATGTTGAAGTAGATATAGTATTCGCCTTCAAGGAGCTTGTCTGGCTGGTTGGTGACCCCCAATGGATTAACGTGGACGTCGTTGATGTACTTGCCATATGAAGAGCGAAGGTCTAGTGCGGTTGTGTAGAATCCGTGAGGGTGATTGGCGCCTTCTACGCTGAATGCCATGACGTCGATTCGTGGTTTGTCATCTGTGGCGGGATACACTAGGACTCTGCGAAAGACGGTCTCTTTGGGGTTGAGACTGGTCATGGTTGCGGTCTGAGAGTGGAGTTAGACGTCGTGTGAGAGTTCTATTAATTCTAGTTCAAGGACGTATTTATAAATGATAAGGAAGCACCAAGTGCTAGATTTGCAGTTCAGTGAATGAGGTGTGCTTCGGTACGTACATACTCTATCAACCTTACCAAAACATATCTCCGTAGTCAGAAGAGCAAAGTGAGCGTGCCCAAAATTGATGAAGAGCAATATCCCATTACAGCCCCGTATAATCAAGGTTAACGGTATATAGTCATTTAAGGAGTGATGAAGGAGCGATCTTAAGTACATATGTAAGTCAAAACTAGAAGCACAGAACGCGGGAGAGAGTAAAAGAATGAATTGAACCTCACATCTATAAGGTACAGCAACAAAATATAAGGAGAAACAAAGAACAAGGCACAGAGCTCGGATAGGCGTTATGCTGTCCAGTAGTGCATGAGACTGTCAGGTCTGAGGTAGTCCAACAAAACAAGGGCAACTCAATGGCCTTTGATGTACATTATAGAAGAAAGAAATAATGGGCTCGTTCAGCCTCGAGAGAAGACATTGAAAGAAGACAGGGAAGGGACGCCGTTCTCGAAAGAAACAAGAAGCTAAGAAGTTAAGCACCCAGAATTCAAATACCACATTATGTGACCCATCCGGCTGCATTTCAAGGAATAAAGAAAAGCACGGAAATGCCACGGGGTGGGAATGTAAATCAAGTAGGGCGATAAGATTCTACCGAATAGGCATATCCGAAGAAGAAGAAGAGGAGGAGGAGGAGTTGTTGAAAGTATAACGTCCACTCACCTAAAACATCCATCCCGCTATCGAACCGAGAGAATTGGAGGTGTGAATGTCATGAACAGATTCCTGGCAGGTGATAACTAGAATAGGGAGCTTATAGTGAAAGGCGTGTCTTCCAAAGAAATTTGACGAATATGAACGTAGAGCAGTAAAATAAGGTGGTGAAGATAGCTAGTCTGCGGTATCAATAGGAAAAGAATCAATTATAGAATTGAAGTATTAACCACGTACGAACTCCGATCTAGATTTGAATCATTGAATCCCGTTGCAGAGCCAGAGGTGTCGTCAGAGATTTGAAGCACGCTCGGTTTACGATACGGTGCGATTTATCAGCTAGTCAAAGATCGTCCATCGTTAATGGTACAGCAGGAGACTTCAAAAGGACTGATCACATCCAAAGAGGTCGGTGGCATCAGTAAGTATATTTCAAAAACAAAAGTGCGAACGTCGATGAGGTGGGTCTTGACGAGTCTTCATGATAATGATCACTGGCGCGCTGTCCTAGAGTTCCAAGACGATGTTGAATGAGCTCGAAGACAAGATATAGCAACTCGATTCTTACCCAATGCACTTTAGCTTAGCTTCGAGCACTGCTCCTACAGAGACAGTGGGTGTAGGGAGGAGGCGACGGCCTTGCTGTGGAGGAAAGCGCGGTAAAGATGAATTCCGACAACCGTGTGGGGATGTTCGGTTCGGCTTACGCGTACCTTTGTTTTTATTTGTCTGGAGCTTCCCGGAGTCCTCTGTCTGACCTCCCACCACCTATTCACTGGCTATTCGTTACCTCAAATTGGCGGGCATGCTTTCATCTGTAACGCGTTCTGTATGCCCCTACTTTCTTGCGACTCAACTCTGTGCAGATTTTGCCAAAATCTTATACTACTGTGCTGTCAACTCGTAGGCATCACCATCCAGGCCATGACTGGTGTAACTGGTGGAACGAACTGCCCTTGTAGCTCGTGAAGGAACTTATTATACTATTGGGGGTTTCGGGGCATTGATGAGACGGGGATGACAAAGGTCATGGATGTTGTCGAGGTCGGTAAGTCTGTTCAGGAACATCGTCGTAGTTAAGATTCTGACTGCTCATGCGCTTGACCCAGGACGAATCAGAGACGTATTAAATTCAAAACGGTTCAATGGTCTATGGATCGATGATAATATAAGGCATTTATTTCCTTCTGATTCATGTATTACAAATAGCGGATAGTTTATCCATGCAGATAATAATTGCGGGGCCGTGAACATCCTTAGCGCTTCAACTGTCATTCTTCGGATGGGTACGGAAAACAAGACCTCTTATATAAAGGGGGTGTCCTGTCCTCTCTGCCTCCTCAAGTTGTCGCTGGTTGAATCTCTTCCTTGTAGGCTTTCCCCCCTTTTTTTCAAGGACACGGCCTCCAATTAAACCCCTCATTTTATAGGTGCAGGTCACTTTGCAGTATATTCCTCTGTTCTTTCTTAACGCCACCTATAAAACCATGCGAGCTTCTTGCTTTACGTTCTGTGTGTTCGGGGAGGAGTGTGCTAAGCTTGCGAGGTGAGCACTGGAAGAGGAAGACCTCGAGTTTGCATGTCCTCACTGTTTATATCTCGAGTTTCAACTGGATGCTAACGACGACCTACAGCAATCAGAGCTCATGCGTCGCACTCACTAAGCGTGTGCCTATCACCCTAAGAATAAGGCCGCTGCTAAGCCGACGAAAGGGTCTGTCAAGAAAGCAGCGAAGGCTCTCAGGAAGGCTGTCAAAGCGGTGAAGGCTCAATCTGCTCCTGTGAAAAAGGCCAGCTCTAAGAACGTTCGGGCTAAGAGGAACTAAGTACAAAATATTGCTTACCAGGATCGTAATCTATCGAAGGTATAATTATTTAATTATTATATTCAATCTGATACTGGGTACCCGTAACTAGTGTTGTCCACGAAGCTAAGCGACTTCGAGGTACACTTCGCTTCACTTCGAAACCAAGGCACTTCGGATCACTTCGTTGACAACGAAGTAAGCCGAAGTCGCTTCGCCGAGGTCACTCGAAGTGATCAATCTGCCACGTGATGGGTCCGCGCGCGCGTCCTGACGCGCCTCAGAATCCAAAAGCAAGTGCGCTCCCTCTCCTCCTGTCCGCCCTCTAGTTTTACATCCGTAGCACACACATAACTTCTGTAGAACCTTGCTTTCTTTGTAGGTACATGAATATGAATACCCGCTCCTATTCCGAGTAGCAATGGATGTACTCCCGGCTCAGGCATCTTCTGTGCCGTGTGAACGTGTCTTCTCCTCGAGCAAAGAGACATGTGCATTGCGTAGGAATCGCATATCCCGCCTTTGCTCGAAGGCCTTCAGGTCCTGAAAATTTCTTACAACACTGAAAGGTTGTCTTTCGTCGAGGACCTTGCGAGGGAGGCAGATTATTCTATAGCAGGACCTCTCACAGAACATGCAATTGACAAGCTCCTCAAGGCTAGCTCGAAGACCTTGTAAAGAACATCAACATTCTATCATAACTTTTTTACTCCAGTTCGAATACAGCCCTACATACTCTGTATCACTGCTGGCAACAGGTTATTTAAGTAGACTAAAAATGATTAAAAAAATAAATTAAACATGTTTACATGTTTTCGACCATTTTTCGAGTTCTTGAATCTATTAAAAATAATATATTTTAATTCTGAAAAAATATAATACAGATTCTACCTGTATTATAAAGTTCTTAGCCCCACAGAATCTAAAGTTTACATCGTGTTTTTGTATAGACAAAAGATTTTGTTAAATTTTACATTCACAATTTCTTTTGTTGTCTCATAAATGATAAATTTAGCAAGAATTTTTGTTGTTGGATAAACAAAAAGAACAATGTTTCGCACCCAAACTGAATTGAAAATATTTTTAACTTATTTTAAAGGGACCAAAACTTGTCTTAAATACTACAATTGACAACGAGAACAATAAAACAATAAAGTCTACCTTTCTGTCACCATTTTTGATCAGAAAAATTTAGCACAAGTATTGCATTTAATAGGCCTATAAATATGCTAAAAATGAAGTGTTTGACAAAAGAATTTCTGTACCAGCAATTGTTGAGTTGAAAATAGATTTTATGTGATGGAAAAGCAGACCAAGAACATAAACATGTTTAATTTATTTTCTTAATCATTTTTGGTCAACTTAAATAACCTGTTGCCAGCAGTGTATCGATGTAATCTACCCACTATACCTAAGGAGTCTTGAATGGCGGGAACCGCCGACTTTGTCTCACTTCGCGAAGTGTACTCCGACCCACTTTGTTGTCAACAAAGTGACTCGAAGTTTCACTTCGCTTCGCTTCACCTCACTTCGGGGACAACACTACCCGTAACCCCACCGAGCATACAAGTGCAATCAGTTGGTTGTCACCCGACAACGGGTCTTAGGGAAAAACCGGCCGATGCCCCGAAAGAAATTTGGTTGATTATCACGTGCATATTAGCAACCAACGGTTGCTCTCGATTTCATTGTTCAAACCTTTTCTCCAACGAGATTCCATGCAACATGGACTTAGAATCCCGCAGTATTTTTCCATTTGATATCAACGATTCGCCGGCCTCTATTTCCCTCCTCTCCACTGACGTCCTCTCCCTGATATTCGAGACCCACATTCTCACCAACACATCTCAAAACGAGGGTTTGCCACTGAGCAAGTTGATGCGGGCATCCCAAGTTTGCCATGACTGGCGTGAAATTACTCTCAACTCTCCGTTGCTATGGGGAAGATGTATCAGCCTCAACCATCCAATCCTGTTGAGGGAGCAGTGGAGGAAGGAAATCCTTCATCGCAGCGGCAAGGCACCTCTGTGGATTCAGGGAAAGATGCGGTTGGAAAGAATCACTAAATGTTTCTTTGCAATTATTAAGGAGGAATGGGAAAGAGTTCAAGTTCTCGATGTTATTCTGGATGACTCTTCCGATATGTGGAATGGTGCTTGGGCAGCAATACTTCTACCGTCTCCTATGCTACAGATATTCAAATTAGCAATGAATTTTCGCCTTTCACCCGGTGTCCGGCTCCTTTCCTCACCGATCACGCCCCTCAGTTAAGATATTTCACTCGTCCAATATTTCCTTTAACCTGCACGCACCTTGGATTTCGCACATACAGGAGCTCACACTCAGAGGTTCATTCTCCTTGCCAGATGTCCTTGCTGCATTGAGAAATATGCGGAAGATCCGGCATCTTCAAATCAATTTCACTAATGTAGGGTCGGATGTCGTTGGAACGCCCTTCCCCTGTCCATCTCCCCGATCTTGAAGAGTTGATGATTGGCAATTGTCGACATCGCATTTGGGCACCCGTTTTAGCAACCATTGCTTCAACTCAATGCCGCTCCTTTGAGCTGGCGTCCAATTGTGGGGCTATAGAAGGTCAATCAACCGAACCAGTGCTTGACATTGCGTGTCAGCGGTTGTCTGAATTCCTCAAATATGCCATCGCTGGTTTTCCTACATCAACTATCCAGTTCGATATCTCCTGCAAGCCTCGTCGACCCTCCGAAATTAGCCTGATCTTGTACGAGGACGATTTTGACAAAAAAAACTACCGGGTACACCTTGCAGACTCCCGCAGCAGATCTACTTTTCTCACTATCGCACGCCTATTACTGTCGCATTTTGCGTCGGTTAAATCGCTCTCCAATATCCGGACGATGTACTTATACATCGAGGACATTCCAATGGACTTACAACCTGCGCTGAAGGCCGTGATCTCGGTATTCACATCATTGACATGGCTCGGTGCCACGGCGGCGACCTTGAGCTTCATTGTTGAATCATGTGATCCTCGCTCTCTACCCAATTTGCATACTCTCATGATCGAATCTACCCAACGGACCGGTGGTTCAAATTCTATTTACGTACTTCCGTACCCCCTAAGACACATTCTAGGCACGACTGAAAGAAGACTCTCTCCCAGCGCATTTATGCCAGGTCACTCACCCCATTACCGTTCTTGAATTCCGTCCATGCTTCTTTGTCGTTACTGGCTTGTTCCACCAGACGTTTGATATCTGATGTCCTCTTGGCGGTGAGTTTCACGCTGTTGGAATTGACCTTTACACTCGTGTTCAGAAGCAGTGGGGGGTGTATGGCAACGGTCCCGCTCACCTTGGACATGCTGGTGTTGCCCTTCTTCAGAACTTTTGCGTTGTTGTGGGTTCATGTTGAGATGATAAACATACTGTGTCACATGTCCCGTCACAATTACGCCCCAAATGAAGAGATACGCTATCCATCAGGTGAGATTCTCTTTAAGTAATCCTAACATTTTAGCTGAACATCCATCTATAATCTCCCAGCGCACGGTTTCCTCTTGTTCGATAATACACACAAGCACTCATTGAAAATATATATGTACATATACTTACACATCAGTAAAACTGCCCGCTCTTTTGCTTTGACTTTCACGTGATGTCTTCTACTTTTGGGTTCTTCTTCTTTTGTCATCGATCTTTCCTCGTCTTATACTCCGTCTCCGTCTTTCAACTCGTCTTTCTATACTGTTATCCATTGTTTATCCCTCAACTTGTCCAACCCATCTAGAAGTTTTGTCATCGATAAGGCGTGAGTAAGTCATCATTCACCCCAATCTGTCTTTCAGAACATGTTCATTCCAAAAGCGAGCCCTGGCCGCCGCTACAGCTACTCTCGCCATCAATGGGTCGACTCGGGCTCTGAATCTGAATCTGAAGAGGCAGTGTTTGCAGACTCTGAGACAATGGTAGTAGAGAGTTCAGTTTCATGGGAACGGCAGGTGTGTGTATTCTAAATTTTCTCTATCTGTTTTCACACTTGACTCATGAATTTCAGTCACAGGCCCTCATTTTGCCTTCAGACCCTGAGTCCCAGACAGAACCAGACTCGCAACCACCACCAGCGGCATCGTCACTGACACACCCACCAGCCCCGTTGCCTCCGTTAGTGCCGACAGCCAGCACTACACTTCTCCAAGAAAAGTTGTCAATCGAGGTGAAGCCTGCGGAAGGTCAATCCCTGCCGCAGGTCATCAAAGACTTCATGGGCATGTTCCCCAGCCCTGACTCCATGCCAGAGACCTTCACCAAGTCATGGTTCGACAGACGATTTGCAAAGTTAGCTGCCGAGGAATGGGAGGCCAACAACGACCATCAAATTAAATCTACGAGTGAAACATCGGTGTGTCTAGTCTTTCTATTCTGTCAAATTTGTTTCATTGATTGATCTTTTAGCTCCCCCCTGTGCCCGCTCTTGTCTCGCCTCATACTGCAGCACCTGGCCCTGCCATCTCTCGACAACGTGCCAAATTCCTCGCTGTCTACCTACGCATGCAGCTTTTTACTTTAGATACTCTCCGACGTCATGTCCGCAAGTCGTACCGCAAAATGATTGAGCTTGCGGAGCAAGCTTGACTTTTCCCTTTGTTCTTAGCTTTCCAAAATGAATATATCTTTATTAATATGCTATCTCGCGAGCATGATGGTCTGCAAACTTATTTACATAGAAGAGCTTGAAAGCATCAAGAGAATGATGATAACGAAGGTGGCTAGGAATGAATTTGTCTCCATAAACTCCAATCAGATGGGCGGCGCGTAGAATAGAATCAATATGAATAACAGAACACATCCTCCGACCACGAGCCGTAAAATCAGGTTTGACCCTCCACAAGCCAGTGTCTGGGCATGGACTGTCTCCGTGGGTTTCAAACCACTTCACAAAAGCACAGGCATAGGCGACATTGTTGTGCTCAAATGAAAAGAACACTCGGACTTGTGCCACGCCAAGTGCATGAAAGCCCTCCTCCTCGGGCTCGCGTTCCACAAAAATGCAATCATAGCGTGCAGGACCACCATGCCATGCTTGCGTCGCGCGTATATACTCCCTGTGCATCCCGCCAATCCCAGAGAGGTCACTCGGTGCATGGTACACAGCAGCGGCTGAGTGAAAAACTTTGAGGCGCATGGTGGGCGAGATTCCGGGGCATTCCTCAATGTCGACATCCATTCCACAAACCTCAGAGTCTGGATGAAGCTGATCATAGAGAAAACGTCGGATGTGTTGTTCAAAGTCAGGGATGTCAAGGAAATGTGACAGCTGCACCAGAGTCCTTGGGTAGCCTGAGGCTAGAGAAAGTCGTCAGTGGACCACATCGGAAGGACAGCAAAGGAAGATTTACCTGGTCGCCGTGGAAGGCGAACATCACCCTCTGACGTCTGACCCTCAACTTCTTCCTGATCAACATCCTCGGAATTTTCTTGTACTTGCGGAAACAAGAAAATTCCTGGCAGGAATTTTCTTGTTGTGATAAACTCAAAACTGCCATAATGCGACACATGTCTGTTCACATCCACTGTTCGACTTGTAATGTATTCCTTACAACTGCGATGGTGACATACTATCTGTCAGGCGAGATTCTCTACAAAAAGTCATGACATTTTTTGCTTGAAATTCGTCTGCAATCCCTAGTGCGCTCATGGATAATTCTTTGTTACAGTTATCATCACTCAATGAAGAGTTTCCTCTCTTTCGACAATATGAGTATATGAACACTCCTCGAATTGATATACTGATACATCTACAGGAAAATTTTTTGCACCAACTCTTAAACTACATCTTCGTACCATTTCAAGCCCTCTACAAGACCCTTCCATCGTCCGCCATTCCACCCCATAATATCCCTCCATTCCTTGCTCTCCTCACCCAACGTGGACCTAATCCACATCATGTATCCGCCAACTACAAAATCTGCCCAACATGGCTCATCCCACATAAATGGCCCACTCCCCCCATTCATCGCATACCACACAGTGACCATGCCGAACCCCTGCTCGAGCTTCTTCCACTCCCTAACCCTCTCCTCTCCCTTCGGTGTGAGGTCTTCTAGCCTCTCCACCCCGAATAACTTCTCCCTTGACAGACAAAACAGCACCGCGCTGCAGGGATTGAGGATGCCGCATTCAGTGGCTGTGACGAAGTTCCAGATGGGCTTCAGGTGGTCGGCGAAAGCGACAGAGAACGCGGCTTGCAGGCATTCAGAGTGATTTGGGATGACCTTGGGAGTTGCAGGATATTGGATGTCGAGATATAGGGCAATGTCGAATGATTCGTTCATGCTCACGCCTGTGGATGGGTCATGGATGACTGGAAGTGTGTGTCGAGGTGTTCCATCCGGCAGCGCTGATTTTGATTTCAGTCCGAGGTTTTGGTAAAGCTGCTGGGTGTCTTGGTATTTGACCCACTCGGTTCGATAAGGGATCCCTTTGTAATTAAGACAATATCTATGTAGGGTAAGTGATTCATAATCAGTTAGTATTTTTTAATCATCCAGAACTTTAGCGCGCAAGATCTCACCTGGTCTTCCACGTATTTGGAGACCAAGCTTTCTGGTGGATACGAGAAGGAATATCATAGAGGATTATCTTCATGTCAGTGGTATTGGTATGAGGATAACGTTGTACCTTGATTATATTTAATCTAATGAGCTAGGTCGAAAAATAGAATGCATTCACATCATCAGCCAAAGGTGGCTTTATGTTGCATGGTTCCTTTTTTTCCGTTCTGTGGCATTTCCTCATTTCCGAATTCCTGAAGATTGAAAATATCCAAACTTCCAAATCTAACAACAGAGTTCTTATTGGAAATTGAAAGTAAACAAGCTCGAAACGGGCCCAGTTAATCCTATATATAAGTCCATAAACTGCCTAACCATGGGTCAAACAATGTTCTATTCACCCAGAGGGGGATATTTATAAATGGGGAGTGGGTATAAAGCAGCCCCAAAACCCATAAGGCCAGCAATGCCTCTTATCGTGAAGCTCCAACATTTGACATCGGAATTAGCATCAGGAGATAATAGATATAACCTGTGTCCGAAAAAGAAAGCGGCGCTGATGTCTTCATGAAGGGAAGTATGACACGCACAGTAGAATTCTAAACACCGGTACTTACTTTGACGTCGTCATTGTTTGCGATGTATATCCCTACCTTCGAGGAGATATTCATACTTGTATACTTTCAGAGCATCTCTCGGGTATAGTGTCTTCTTAATCAAATCAACAAATTTGTGTAGGTCAATCCAGAGGGCATTCACTTCAGTACCTATCTATTAGAATGAATTGGATTACATTTGGAGTACCTCCACTAGCTGGAGTCGGCATAATTCGAAGCGAATCTCTAGTATTCCAATGGATGACAGTTATATTTTCAGCTGAGGAAGGACGCCAAAAATAGAATCCATTTAGGGGACCCCAGTTGATTATCAAAATCAGCGTCAAAGTCAGCGAATATCAATATCAACATCAATATCAAGTGAGTATGTAGCGCTGTCTATAAAAAGTTAATTTTACTGAGAAATTCCCTTGGTTAGTAAACCTCGTTTGAGATACCGGCCAGTGGCTGACCGCCGACCGGTTCCCCACATCAAATACCGAGATTTGAGCTGGGGTCGCGAACGCATCGGGGCTTTAGCATAGTGATTTACGCTAATCAGAGATTCTACGAAGAACCTATGGAAGCGACCGCATCTAACGCAAACGGTGGATTGACCTATATTGTGTAGATAATTATTTAATTTATGAGGCTTTTGGCTTTAACTCGACACGACTTCAGATCAGGCTCTCCTTTAATCAAATGACTTGGATGGTCACCGGGTCGAGCCTTCTAAACCGGCCTCTCTCGAAGAGTCATAATAATTTTCTTTCGGGGTTTCTCAACTATGTAACTCCCTTTATCAGAAAACAATGAGCTTTTGACTAAAATTACCCTTATCTAAGTTCATAGCATCGTCCCACTACGAAATTAGATTTACTACGAGTCTTCCTCCCACCAGTAGAATTCTGCCACATGAGCATTGAACCAATCCTTGTCTTCTTGATACAGGACAGGGGTAACACCACTGACGTCGAGGTATATATATAGTTGACGATTCTACTTTAGAATTCTACACAGTGGCTGATATAAACAGCTCGACCGACCGCCAACATTGATATTTGAGCTTGATGCTGAAGTCACTCCAATGACAAGCTGTCCTCCTCCCCCTCCGATTACCGAGGCAAAGAAAGGGCGGTAAAGACAGTGGAAAATTGAAAGAATGAAAATTCGACCCAGCGGCGGTGATGCGGTGAAGTTATTTTAAGTTGATCCAAATAAAGCTGACCTATTTCAATATTCAAGTTTCCAGGCTGCAGCCTGAGGTTTCACCGTCAGCAGAATATGAATACGAGGATCTGTCCATGTGCAGTTACAGTATACCATAATGAAGTAGCCACAGGTTAGAAAGGGGATCCGTCAAAAAAGCTTCGACGATGACAGAAGTGATAGAAAAATGGACATACAAGTGGATAGATTAAGAGCAACCACAGTTCCTTATGGAGAGGCAAAGGTTGAAAGGCTGGAGCACAACCATACACGGGCGGCGAACACGAGCGATTCCCAAATTTCAAAGGTCCATATCGAAGGAGTAAAGCAGGTGCTTCGGCTCACTACTCGTAATATAATGAGGACAAACACGTCAGCGGGTCCACGCTGGGTCCCTGGAAGAGGTTCCTGGTCAGAAAGGACAACGATAGCGGCGGCAGAAACACATGAGTTTACAGATAGATAATCAACACCCGCGTGGGGGTCGTTAAAGTACAGATCCTTGAGGAAAACGCACGCTAACCATAGGCTACACGACTAGCGTAAGCCTTGAGCCTGAGGTCGGTGCTAGTCATCAGGAGTGAGATGAGAAAAGCGCGCCGGCACTTGACTATTGACATAGTATCATTATGACCGAAGCGCCTTTCAAGTCCACTATCCAAGGAGCGATGGAGCTTGAGTAGCTTGAGTGTGCCGATGACGTGGCATGAGTTACGTCCCTGGATCAAAACCATACTGTTTAACGAGGACGAACAAAAGGGGAGGATTGTGATGGATATTACCAGCTCTACGTCTCCAGGAGAAGGCTATATGTCTCATGCTTCAGTCTGCCATCCAGTCGGGCCTATTCGAAAGGGTGATAGTCAATGGGGTCCATCTTCTGGCTGAGGGCGTTGGTAAGCAAAACGGTCATAGAAACACCCATAAACTCACAAGTTGATGAAACCCGACGAAATAGTAGGATTGCGGTATGCCGAGGTTGATGAGTGCCAAGTTTGAGCAGATGTCTGGAGCAAGACTTGAGACTGGCGTTGGCCATCGGGAGTGAGATGAAGAAACACACCGGCACTACTGCCAACTCGACTTCCAACGGCTCATATACAATTCCAAATAGTAATGCAGGTCCGGCAAGAACATGATGAGCACCGCCGCACTATAGGCAGGGCAATGCCTCATAACACAGAGCTAGAACTTACGGTATATGATCAGGTGCGCCTGGCTAAACATAACGATTTTTCCTCACCAAAAGACCTCTTCAAGCAGAGTAGATACAGAAAGGCCTTCAGTTTGATATCTTTTCGTCCAACTCGTAGCAGGAAAGTAGAGATTGTAGCAGGATACTTCTGAGAAGGAGGAGGAATGTGGATGTCGTCCGTTGATACGCTAAAATTAGAGTTGAAAAGGTGTTGCAGTCTGTTTGGCTACGGCTTTGACTGGCCAGCATCGTCGGGTCTTCCTTTTTTCTCCCTCCTCTCACATCTTTCGCTTCGAATATGCCCTTGCTCATAGCTTCTTGCACTGAATACGACTTATTGCACTGCTACTCTGGTATTTGAACCAATATTGCCTCCTCTCTCGGCCAAGCAGGCTTTGTGCTTTGGCGGTTAGGGTCCACTTCACAGTTTACGTGACCTACGGCTAGTCTTTGAATCGCAATGCACTTCGGGGCTCGTCCTATGCTTGCCTACTTATAGTCCCGTTTTATTTGGATCTAACACTTGCAATTGAAAGCGCGTAAGCGAGTAGCAAGCATAACGACATTTAAAGTCAGGCCCCAAAGCTCAGATTTCTGGGTTTCCACCCCGCTGACCCGACATGATGGGTGACGATAGACTAAATACTGTCGTCTCATCAAAGTACTCTCATGTACATTTTTCAAGTAAGTCTCCCTTGACCTACTTTCTCACCCCAATATATCTGGATAACTGGGTTTTGCGAACAGCCTCGAACAACACGCGTCATGTTCTGATCAAAGTTTTGTGATTGGAGGGCGGCGTTGAGGAAACTGAAATGGAATAGGCACACCATATATGTAATGCACAACTGACCATCACAAGCGGTTGACAGAAACAGCTAAACCTGTCTGAACTGATATGAAAAATGACTTCCTGAGCTCTGATGTCGCTACTGAAGATCGGTGTTCTCTCCTCTGTGCACCACTTGAACCTTGGTCCTCTGAGCATATCTGTGAGTCCATTACCAATTAATCTTTCTCTCCTAAGCGACATGAGTGCACTACAGTTAAAGCCTTTGTCTATTGATACTCGGAAGCCATTCTCACACACGATGTAACCCTCGACCACGCTCAAGCCACGCTGCAAGTCACCTGCATACGAAGCGATTACCGGTCCAAGATTCGATCCCTGCGCTCCGCCTGAATGTCAACAAGTTCATCTCCTTCACCGCACCTTCTCTGTAGTCGAGCATGCAGGGCGGAAAACAATTCAGATTTCTAATATCCTGTGCACTGGTAACTTCCAAAGTAAGCCGACGCTTCCGAATTCCTGGTGGCGGCCAATTCAGCTTTATTTAATTTTACTCTCCAACTGGCCATGGGCTTATCGCACCGCCCAGCGCCCTACCCTTGAACGTGTCCCTAAGCGATCCTCTGACTCTCTCTCTGCCTTTTCCTTTTTTTTTTCTTTTTGTTTGACAGGTCGAATGCGTTGACTAGGATCTATCTTTCTACGTAAACTGTGCAATTCAGGTTTCCAGATATACGGCAAGGAGAGGTCTTAGTTCATTAGGCTCTTGCTTCCTTCCCCCTTCCTTTATTTTTTTTTCTCTTCCATTCAAGTCGTACTGAATTTTCCTCCTACAAGTTGAGATACGTCCGTC
>JADNYJ010000138.1:0-108489 GCA_015501075.1 Gymnopilus junonius | reverse complement strand
AGGAGAGAGAGCGACTCGGAGGCGGAAGAACGTGGGAATGGATCAATACTATTGGAGTTGATCCTACGAGGAATTTACAAGAAGCTATGGAGGCTTTTATAGGAAAAGGAAAAGAGAGGCTAACGATAAAGAAAAGGAGTGGCTAACTGGTTAAGAGTCCGATAGTCCGAGAATGAATGAAGGAATGACGAGTCAGGGAATGAATGAAATATGATCAAGTCCAATAGATGAGAATGAGATGCTAAAAATATAACGAGCTAAAAATATACCCAGTCCGAAGACGCGTCTCGACGAGCGGATCATCACACTACCCCCTTTTCAGGGATTGAGTCACTAGGGAACGTGAATTGGGTGACCAGATCATGTGGTTAAGTGCTGGGAAGGTTCGTAATCACGCATCCAAGGTTCTGGTGGTGGTGAGGGAGCGCGAGGAGGCGTGTGATTGGGCTGAAAGGGCATGAGAGGAAGTTCGTCCAAATGGGTGATGGTAGGACGAGTGACATCAGAGAATGTAAAGCACGGAGGATGAGGATGAGTGGGGTTTTGATGATGAAATTGTTCGAGAATGTTGTATAGTGATGTTGGTATTTCGGTGAATGGAATCCAAGAATTTTGGAGTCTGGTAGGGATTTCCAATGCACAAAGTAGTCATATCATTGTCCAACACGTCGAGAATCGATGATAGTGGTGATGTCTGATGAGATGTCATGCAGGATTTGAATGCTCAGAGGTGGAGAAGAAGAAATGCGGTCCAGAATAGAAGAAGGAGAAATATAAGGTTCAAGAAGTGAAGCGTGAAAGACGGGATGTAGTCTAGAAAGAGATGAAGGTAATTTGAGAAGAAAAGAAGAATTGCCTCATTTATCTAAAATTTGAAAGGGACCAATGCAATGATAGTCGAGCTTGTTGGAAGGACGAGTAGTTTTGATGTTTCGATGGTTGAGCCAAATGTAGTCGCCAATATTAAATTTGGGAGCGGGAAGATGATGTCAGTTGTAGAAGTCAGAAATATATTGATTGGAATGGGAAAGTTCTGCACGGAGTTCGGAATGGATAGTGTTGAGTCGGTTTGCTAGTTCTGTGGAGGAAGGATTTGTTGTATGTTCTGTGATCTTGATGTCGAAGTCAGGGTTGTATCCTAAATTGGCGAAGAAGGGAGTTTGTTGGGTGGAGGAATTGATGGTGTTGTTGAAGCAAAATTGGCGAGAGCGAGGTAGTCTACCCAGTCATCCTGTTGATATGAACAGAAAAGCGAAGGTAGGTTTCGAGAGTCTGATTGGTATGTTCGGTGAGGCCATCAGTTTGAGGATGATAAGCTGTCGAAGGCTTCATCTTGGTACGACAGAGTTTCATGAGGTTGGTGAAAAAGGAAGAGATGAAAATAGAGCCACAGTCCGAGATAATGGACTCAGGGAAGCCGTGGTAGCGGAAGACGCGATCGAGGTATATGCGAGCGAGTTCTGGAGCATCCATGGATTCGCAGATGGGAATGAAGTGAGCAGCACGAGTCATGCGATCACAAATAACCCAGATGGAATCGTAGCCGTGGGATGGAGGTAATTTCACGATGAAGTCCATGGAAACGGATTTCCAAGGACGGTCTGGAATATCGAGAGGTTGTAAAAGTCCATAAGGCTTGTGAGTTGAGTGCTTGGAATGAGCGCAGTGTTCGCAGGAGGTGACATAATTGCGAACATATCTTCGCATATCTGGCCAAGAATAGTTGCGTTGAATGAGATCAAAAGTTCGGGCACATCCAGGATGACCAGTGAGAACAGAATCATGTCTAGAGTGAAGGATTTGGGGCGGAGAGATTTAGGGACAAAGAGTCGATCATTATGAAAAACAAGGTCGTCTTGAAGGGAAAAAGAAGGATTGTGGTTGGAAATGGCATCACGCCATTCAAGGTCATTATGGAAAGCAGTCTTGAAGTCTTGAAGAAGTTCAGAATTGTCGAGATTGAAGGTAGAGAGGGCGGAAATTGAGGGAGGAGAAGTTGAAGGAGTGGATGAAAAAGGTGAGGAAGAAGTAGGAGAGGAAGTGGAGTTAGGAGTGGAAAGGCGAGGAAAGAGGCGTTGTAAATGGTAATCTGTAAGAAGAATTTTTTGCTGACCGAGGAGGACGTCATCCCCCTGTTGAGGTACGAAATCGGGGCATCTTGAGGGAGCATCGGCCGGATTCTGATGTCCAGGGGCTAATCCAATTGAAAATTATATTCGGATAATAGAAGCGCCCAGCGCGCTTGTCGTCGATTGAGTACCCTGACGTCATGAAGTGTTCAAGGTTCTTGTGATCGGAGATAACGGTGATGGGATGAGGAGATGCAATGAGCCAGGAACGCATATCACGGAAGGTGTCGACAATAGACAGAAGTTCCTTGTCGTGGATGTCATAATTAATTTCCGCAGGGGAGAGCTTCCGTGAATGATATGCGACAGGATGAAGTAAACCGGACTCATCGGGTTGAAGGTGAATAGAGGCGAGAGCAAAGTCAGAGGCATCTGTAATGATGGTAGAGGGGAGTTGAGGATCGAAATGGCGAAGTACAGGAGCAGTGGTGAAAGCGAGTTTCAGGGATTCGAAAGCTTGACGAGCGGCATTCGTTAATCCTTTGAAGTTTTCTTTGGCAGCTTTCGTGGTAAGGGAAGTGAGGGGAAGAGTAATTTCGGAGAAATGGTGAATGAAACGCAGTAAAAGTTGGCGAAACCTAGAAAAGATTGAATGTCCTTGACAGTCTTGGGAATCGGCCACTCGGTGACAGTGCTAAGTTTCTTGGGATTCATTTGAACACCTGCAGAAGAAATGATAAATCCAAGATATTCGACGTGAGACTTATCAAATTCGCATTTCTTGGCATTAGCGAACAAATGAGCAGAGCGTAAGCAGTCGAGGACTTGACGGACAAGTGGTCGTGGTCTTGGTCTGGTTTTGAAAAAACGAGGATGTCATCGAGGTAAACCACGCAGGTGATATCGAGGAATTCGCGTAGAGTATCCTGGATAAAAGCTTGGAAAGTGGCGGGTGCGTTAGTTAATCCAAAAGGCATGACAGTGTACTCATAGAGGCCAAGATGGGTATGAAAGGCGTCTTCCACTTGTCTCCCTCCTTGATGCGGATAAGGTTGAAAGCATTCTTGAGGTTGATGACGGTGAATTTGTCGCAGCCGGCGACCCAGTCCATAAGATCTTGTGTGAGAGGTAAGGGATAACGATTCTTCTTGGTGATAGCGTTAAGTCCACGGTAATCCACACAAAGACGTAGGTCGCCAGTCTTCCTTTGATGAACAGGATGGGAGCAGCGGCAGATGAAGTTGAACGTCGAATGAAACCTTTTGCGAGATGTTCTTGAATATAATCCGAAAGGGCTTTTCGTTCATCTGGAGAGAGGGAGTAAATTGGGCCAAAAGGAGGTTGTTACCATCTTCGAGTTCGATATTGATGTCGTAAGGTCGATGATCAGGTAACCATTGGACTTCAATAGGTGAGAAAACATCGAGATAGTCATGGTATTTGGAAGGAACGAGTTGCCGTATTTCCTCGTCAGGATCAGGAACGTCATTAGGGAATTTCGGAGGAGGTTCAGGAGGGGGTTGTGCTGGTGAGCGTGGTGCAGTTGGTGGTTCAGAAGTTAAAGTGTTGATACGATCTTCAAGGTCGTTGTTGGACGTATACCAGATACAGAAGATTTGTTGGTTTTTAGCATATTTGTGGAATCGACCCGGAGTGACATGAGAAACGTCGATGGGTTTATTGGGAGGGCCATAGACGGGGTCCGGAGGTTGAGGGGGAGATAACCAGATTGCCTTTAGCTCGGCACGACTAGGGCCGTTTAGAGTTGCAGGACGAAGGACGGATGGGAAAGATCTAAAATTAGCAAAAATCCCAGATGGAAAGACTTCGTGAGTTGGTTCGGCGCTAAAGAAAGGTCAGGGATAATAGCATGAGAGGGACTGCCGTTAAGACGAAGGCCTAGACCGACAGAGGAAATAACGAAATGAGAGGATTCTTCTGGGCTTCCAAGACTGTAGCCTTTGCCGAAAGCGGAGACGGGGAAGGAATGATTAGCACCACAGCAAGAAAGAGTAAGCTTACCGCGAACCCAATCGATGTCCGGGTTATGCTGCTTGAGCCAATCGAGACCAAGAAGAACGGGGTACGGCATGTTGACAACGCCGAGATGAAGGACTTCGGAATGATCGCGCACTTTTAATTTAGCAATGACGTCGTGCGTAAGAAGTCCGGAGGTAAGGGGTCGATCATCGATCGTATAAATCGGGATCGGATGAGGCTTGGCAATGCGGGGTAAGGAATGACGTTGAGAAAACCAATTACTGATATGAGATTTTGTCGAGCCACAGTCTATGAATGCGAAAGTCTTGGTGCTCTTCCGGTTGGGAAAGGACAGAGTGATAGGAATGAAGAAATGAGCTCTGTTCAAAGGATCGGTACGGACATGATGATGCAACAAGAAATTAGGAATCGCAGAAATAGAAAACCAATCACCGTTCTTGGCTCGGATGAAAGGCGGGGGTCGACGGAGAGGGAGAAGATCAGCTCCATCCGTCGCCGAAGAAGTTGGAACTACTTCTTCTCCGGCTTGGCTTTTCCCTGTGTGCTGTTGGAAGTAGGCGCCAGGAGTTATTCTTGGCGCTGTGTTTAGCTTGACACTTCCTACAGTTTTCAACGGTGTGCCCAGGGTGACCACAGTAAAGACAGAGGTTGTTCTTGATTCGATGATCGCGTTCCTGCTTCGTAAGAGGGCCTCGAGGACCAGTCGCGGGTGCGGTAGTGATAGCATCGACATCCATAGGAACAACATCGTTAGTGGTCAAAGAAGTCTAGTTGTAGACGGAAGGGTAATGGCAGGTGATTCTTGACATGAGGAGCTGCGTTGCTGTTGCTTTGGGGCCTTCTTCTGATCATCTTCTTTCCTCTGAGCTTCGCATTCCGAAACGTTGGAATCAATCGTGAGGACGATGGGTTCCCAAGCCATCAAAGTCAAAGGTTTGTCCGTGACGTTGACAAGAGCATCCTTGACCATAGGCTTGAGTCCTCGAAGGAAATACTTGATCTTGCTTTGTTCGGTAAGATCGAGGTGCGAAGAGATTTCGAGAAAACGAGTAAGATAGGCATGCGCCGAACCAGTCTGGCGAAGATTGTCGAGTTTACGTTGGGAGTTCTGAACACGAGCGGGGTCTTGAAACTTCTGCTTGAAAGTAGCGACGAAATTTGGCCAATTGAAAAGCACGGGGGAAGAAGAAGTCTCGAGATAGTTGAACCATTCGACCGGGATCCCATCCTTGAGATAGAGCGATAGGAAGAGGACTTTATGATGGTCAGTAGGAAAACTAATCGAGTTGAAGGCAACGATGCGTTCAATTTCGTGGAGGAAAGGAATAACTTCTTCGTGCTTCCCAGAGAAAATCCGAGGGTTTCGAACTTTGACGGCCGTTCCTAGAGGCTTAGCGGGAGGTGGCAGGGCAGGCTGTTGTTGCTGCTGCGTAAAGACCTGAGCGAGAGTTTGTTGAAAGGCGATCTGGTTTTCCGTCAAAACGCCAAACATGCGCGTGAGGTCGGTCACATATTGGGGTTGGTTATCGGTCATAGTGACCTCATGAGGGAGAACTTGAGGTGCAGCAGGATACGGATTATTGACAGTCTGATTGCCTACGTTGGGAGCCGCAGACAAGGGAAGTTGAGTGAGATGATTCAAGACGGATGCCATGGGCGAGGCTGACAATCAAGGGATAAATGGTTGACAGCTCGGTGACGGTTCCAAGGCGGTGGTTGACAGTCCAGAGAACGTCGACAATGACCAGAGGTTTATTGACAGTCAAGAAGAACGTTGACGATAGTTCGGTGGTAGGATCAAACTTGTAAAGATCCATGATCCGGGTCGAAAATGAAAAGGAGAGAGAGCGACTCGGAGGCGGAAGAATGTGGGAATGGATCAATACTATTGGAGTTGATCCTACGAGGAATTTACAAGTGAAGCTATGGAGGCTTTTATAGGAAAAGGAAAAGAGAGGCTAATGATAAAGAAAAGGAGTGGCTAACTGGTTAAGAGTCCGATAGTCCGAGAATGAATGAAGGAATGACGAGTCAGGGAATGAATGAAATATGATCAAGTCCAATAGATGAGAATGAGATGCTAAAAATATAACGAGCTAAAAATATACCCAGTCCGAAGACGCGTCTCGACGAGCGGATCATCACAGAATGGTGCGCGATGAAGACCAGAGGAGACATGGAAAGAATTTATGGAAAGGTATGCACGTCTTTTCCATGAATATACCAGGTCTCAAAAGGCCGTGTCGCCTTTAAATTTATCATCCAGCCACTGAAAGACAATGACAATAATGAATGGTCCCCCCCAATTCTTGGATTCATCAATGCATTCGCCCCTGCTCCAAATCCTGAAACGTTGGCTGAATTTCCACCTATGAGTTTGAAGGAGGCCCCTCAACAAAGCTGTAATCTGGGCGAAATGTCGTGCTTGCCAACGCCACCGTCCTCCCCAGCATCGATCCCAGGATCCACCCACATGAAAAATCCCAATCAATTCGCGGCAACTGCAGCGGCACCCTCAGGAGGGCCCATTGCACTTTTCCCAGCCTATCCTTCATCAGCAGAGCGGGTCTCTGCATTGACAGGTACGCTTCCGTGATCCTGTCCGTCATTGCGAGATATCTAAGCTGAAGCTCTAGACAACCCACGAAAGCGGAAGCATGAGGATGACAAAGAAACGCTATCAGTGTCCTCAGCGTCGTTCATGAATCAAGAGACTTTGAAGCCAGGACGTCCTCCAAGGAAGTCGAGTGGAAAGGAAAAGGATGCTCCCTCACCCAAGTACCATCCAAAACACGCCAACGCCAGCTCGAAGCAAATGAATCGCCATCTACAACCTTACCGGAACCATCTATTACATCGCGGGCGACTAAGAGAAGCAAGAAATCCCTGTGAATAAGGAATGCAATCTATAAGAGGAGATGCAACGATTTTGCTAGGCAAGTGATTAGAATTTCGACTTACATGCTTCCATGATACTCATGAAGCTCTTCAGCCTGCTCTTCTCCTGCGCTTTGGGCCAGCGATGATGTGTAGGAAGAGTTGTGAGCCTGACAGCCCTGAGCACCCGGGGCTGAATAAAGTTCAGCCTTTGCTTCAATTTCATCATTTATATTGATTTTCCGCACGTGAGACGGTTTAACGACGTGGCATGGAGGAACTGCATTTCTCTTCAGTTTTTCTACTAGAGAGGGCGGGCCTTTCTGCGAAGAAATGGCTATTTCTCGGGGTGACATTTCTGTTGACGTGCATAGAATCCTAGCGCTTCAAACATCGTCATCAGTACCACAGATTTCTCCAATTTGTCCTCTTCTTCGACTACACTAGAAACTCAGATTTTGTAGATGCAGGAAAGACGTACCGGAATGTTTCAACTTGGCGCGTTACTCTCTGAATACCTTTCAAAATCGTACAAAAGCCTGATAAGAATGGTTCAAAGTTGCATGTAAAAGGTACAACTTGATCTATTAAACAATATGTGTGACGCAATAGCTTGTGTGTATATGGCGAAGCATACATCCATTGACAATAAGAAACAAGGCAACCAGGGTTGCTTCCGGAGCTCGATCTCGTACCAGCTCTGGAGGTGCCACCTTTACTGGATATTGTACTTATAAGATTCTATGACCACCCCCAAAAGTAGGGCTGACCTATCGTCCATACTGACGAGTTCATGGCATATTTGATATCCCCCGGGTTCTCAGGCGTAACCCGTATCCTCATAGCTGTATCGAAATCGATCAAGCGCCAACGGTGTGCGCGTTGATGCCGGGGACAGACAACATCCCGAGTGGCTCGCACGAAATTGCAATACCGAAGATCGTCGTGGACGATCCCTGTGGAAGTCACGTCGCGCACGAGATCGCGCATATCACTAAGGACTATGTGAGCGAATCATCAGTCCTGTATGATGGGGAAATGACTCACTTGAGTTCTACCTCCTCACGGTCATCTTGCTTCTCACCCGCGCGTATATTTTCACAGAAGTAGGACTGGCCCAACTTTTCCAAACGAGGATAGATATCAGAGGGTCAGACGGAGAGGATCGCCATTTATTCCAAGGTGAGCCACTCTTCCAACCATCGCTGTCGTCGTAGTATTCCTGATAACTCGGTGGGTCGTCAGGAAGCCACCACTGAGTGTCCTCTCTCTTGTCTGCCCAATCAGGATCCGGCTTGGGATGAATAGTGATATTCTCCCAAGGCTTGATATGAGAAACAGGCCGTCCTTCGGCATCCAAGCAGTCTTTGAGTGGCACAGTGAAAAACCCGAAGCAGCGCGGGGTGACTACTCCTTCATAGCCTTGTTCACGAGCGAGCTGCTCATAAAACCAGGCTTCTCGCGCTAGAGTCCTACCGAATTTTGGCTTACTAGTTTAATGCAAAGATCGGGAAGGTCCAAGTGTGCCGAGTCGTTAATGATTCGAACTGAGTATGCGAGGCCAATTCTTCCTTCGGATATGCTGTCGGTGAGCTCGAGCTCGAGATGGGCACCATCCTTCGGAAGAGACAGGGGAGCCCATTTCTCATCTCGGGGAAGAGTAACGTGGTCTTCGAATGAGCGAGGAGCTGGAAATGACTGAGATCGAAGAAGCGTGATTTCTGCGGGTTTTCATCAGACGAGCCTAGTCCATGTATCGTCAAAGACATGTATCTAGAGAGATCAGTCTGTTATGATAGACCATTTCAGTAAGATGGGCAGCTACACACAATCTCATGGACTCACCGAGCATATTTCTGGATGAGAGCTGTTTCATGGTGCAAGTAAGTAACTCAGCCATCAACTTGACAATCAGGGCACATCACTGTGTGAACACCCAATACGGGTGGACAGTGGGCACGAGGCTGGAATATGACACCAGGCGAACAGAGGCGAACTTGCCGGCCAACCTCTCTCGAAGGAAGACGTCAGGCGTTCCTAACTGCGATTTCTTCCTTTGCCATTTCTTATTTGTCCGATTCGAACCCGCTCTGATTCGGCTACGATATCACCTCTGGGTAGCGTAGACTTTGTGGAGGACAGCAATTATTTCTCTTCCAATTGTAGCCACTTCTGATAAGACAGAAGCTCGATATATTTTCCTCTCCGTATTTTACTCAATTTTCTCATGCAATTCTTTCTTCAGGAATAATAATCATCATTTATGCTGAGTATATATGTCATCCTACAGTCTTGCATTGATTTCGTGTCCACTTCATATGTGTAAGTATAAATATTCTATAGATTTTAGAAGCTTCATAAAACTGTAGCAAGACAAGGCCTGAGGGAAGAACCAATGCTACTAGTAAGCGACCATATATCCTCAAATTCCCCTCGAAAACAAGGCTCAGAGAGGAAGAAAACAGAAGGGTTATTATCACTGGCATCGACTGCAGGGGGACCGCACCACGCATTATGCTTGAGCTCGAGGTGCTACTTATTTCATTTATCTTGTGAATTTAGCGTCCGTATACTTTTTTACCGTCCATCCCCCCTTGTCACCCTCAATTTCCATCCAAATTTCTGTCCATCGGAGTGTTGCCGTGCAGGAGTCAACCGCCAACGAATAAATGTCATCAACAGAAAGGGCGCTGCGAACACTTTGAATTGAAATACTCGCCCTGCCCATCCAGATGAAGCATTTTCCCTCGACAGCGAGCAAGAGCGACAGTGGCTGTCCGCAGGTCGACTATGTCTTGACTTTCTATGATGATGATACTTGGCTTGGTATACCATCTTTAGGCTGGGATTTCGTCCATCAGGAGTTTGCACCGAGTCGGAGACCTGTAGGTAAGGTATACATCCTCTTGATCCTCTTGATGAGTGCTGCGCGAGGCTCGCATGCACTATGACTGCCGGTGGCTAGAAACTTGAATGAATAAGTAATAACTGCACCAGGGAGAAAATCTAAGTAGATCAAGGAAGATCCATGTCGTCTTAGTACAAACACCGCACGACGCAGAGTAAGGGACATGAGGAGAAGAGGATATCATCCGATCGATGCGACATTCATGTCATCGATAAGTATTTGAATTTCGCACTAATATCTGAACTGAAATCATGATTGAGTACCTGGATTAAGGACGGGCATGATAAGCTGAATACCTACTTACCTTTTGGCATGACGCAAGTAAAAGCAGACACTTTGAGGCATGGCTAATCCTGCGGATCGTCGAGGAGATGGTGAGAATCGAGATGATTGTGGAGGTGAGAGCGCTACATTGATAAGGTTCAAGAATGCGTCAAAGTTGGTCAACAGCCTTTTAAATTAGGAGAGGAGTCGGAAATTTAGAACCAAATTGATATATGGAAGCAAGAGGCCCATGATCATGACCGGCGAATAGTAACCTTGCATAGGATATATGAGGCGATGAAGAGTCCGTAGGAGCGCGCCAAGCCTCAAGGAAAAGCGAAAGGCTTGAAGAAAAAGTCGCGGCATTGCGAAGTAACAAAGCCAATAACCCTGAAATGTAACACTGACAAATAGACCTTCAGAACAGTTTCCCGGTCTCCGATTCCTTCTACCTGGTATCATCGCATCGTTGAGGACGTACACACAGATAACGCACCCTTCGTTTTCCGAATCTATATTTTCTATATGGGCTGATTCTTTGCTATGAAGTGCCAGCGGCCTGTCTGGCCGAATGACAGGCAGAATTATTGCGACCAGGTATTCATCACTTTCTGACTTTTTTCTCTGGCAAGCATTCAAAGTCATTTCAGTCGCAAGCAGCCGTGGACTAGCCATAACTTGAAGCAAATCAGCATTGTTACGCTCGTCTGTCCCTGACGTAAAGTCTAGTTGGGAGGATAATCGAGACTTTATTTATTTACTAACAGGTAAGAGCCATTCTTCTAGATCTAGTATCCTCGTCTTTTTTCTCATTACTTCGCATTATTCAGCCCGACTTGCTCGAAGTACTAAATACTCGTCTTTTTAATAAGGTATCCGCTCTCAAGAACTCGTCCCTCACGGCCCCACGGGCTCGGTCCAGCTTGGCATATCCACAGTCGCCTCTACTAAGGCCGCCTCTACACATACCGACACTTTTACTGAGAAATTCACTGTATACCACCCTTGGCGGGACGGGAAGGTTCAGTGTTATCAGCAACACTATCACACCCGCCAGGAAGCTTTACAATCTCGCTCCGGGTACCCTTACTCCATGTTCTCGAGCTGTCAACAAAGGTTACAGCCTGAATGCACGTGGAACCTGACCTTTTGCTCATCGTGAGGACCGGACGAAGTGCGAGCTTCAAGCCAATTCGACATTTTGCACTCGAAGACGAGCTCCCAGCAGAGGGAAGGCCCTTACGAATGTGAATGGCTTGCGTGCAGTGTTCATGGGCGTTGACGGAATTATTTTGAACTGCATGTCGGGAGGACGGGTTGAGTTTCAAATGGATCAACTAGGAGGACACCTTGGCTCTGAATGAGCGCCTGGTTCGCGGAGGGCGTTGATTCGGGGTAGGGCTTACTAAATTGCTCCTTATGCCCGCGCTGGGAGACTTGGTTCTTCAACCTGCGATGACGATGTGGTAGCGAGTAGGAAGACTGAGAAGAACGCAGCAATAGATGTGACTTCCTGGCCCAAGACGTTGCGAAGTTGGTTATGGAGGTCCCGAACGCGTCACACATCATGATCATCAAGTATAGGCAGCAACGTCTCAAGGATACAGACGATCCCCTGGTATATTTATCGGGCGTGCTTGCGTAATGAAAGTTCTGTTACTGCTGCTAGCAACTCATACAACAACACCGACTCTATCATCACTACTGTCACTATAGCACCAGCCGTACCATAGTCAACCAGCTCCTGGAATGCCACGTCCACCCCCTTCCCCTCTGACTTCCCAACAGCATCCTGCTCCTCTTGCGTTGCCGACCCCAGGTTCACGTGCTACTACCACCTCTCGATTCATCTTCCTCACTTCTTTCCCATTCCTTCGCCTTCGCCACCGCAAGTTTGGTACTTCCTCTTTCTCAACCGACCCACATTTTAAACCCTCACATGTTGGACGACTTGGATCACTCGTATACGGAGGCGCAGGCTAGATACCTCTCTTCTCCTTTTGCTGCTACTCTTGAAGTGGAAGTCTGGAGAGTTGGGTTCTGCTCCACCAGCAGTTATTGCTATCCCTTTACGTCATCATCACCTCCCGCCTCTGATGCTCATTTGTTCACTATCTAGTATGAAAAGGAGAGTCGGAAGAGTGTCAATCATGAGTGAGTCGTCGGTTTCTTACTCTCTACTTAATTATGGTTTCCGAGTTTCTTTGGGGTTCTTTTTATTTAATTACTACCTCATTTTTACGTTTTCTCTCGCTTTAATTTCCCCACTTCGCATTGTCTTTCTCCCCCTCTCATTCTCATTTTTTCTCCTCATCACCTGAGACAGCAGTGTGAACTGACTATTTCTCTCTGTAGTAAATGTGTAAGAGATCTGGATGGTGGCAATGAATGTTGGCACACTGCCTGGAGAGGACAGTGCACAACTTATGTTCCATCTTCCAAGCGACTTTCGGAAAGGTTTGGGTGGTGGGCCCTATTTCCATCGGCAATGAGAAACAAGGAAATCAAAGCTTCTTCGAGAGCTTGATCCCGGTCACAGCTTCTGCCTCCGGCTCCGACTTGTGGTTCTGCTCTCAGTGACAATCAATTAGATCATCTCAGCTCCTCCTCCAGCCATTTTATGCTTGATGCTGCAGATTGTGCTCCTGGATCTAGGTTCGAGTGGCGATGAAGGCATCCCGGAATAATAGTCGTGAGTGTGGGTCAAGTCTGATGGAATAGTGAGTGTCGTTTTCCATTTCATTTCTTATTTCTGTCCTTCATCCGTGGGAGTCGTATTTTGTCCCTTGTCCTCTTCCATTTCTTGTGCCTTTTGTATGCCTCCTTCCTTCTCTATTGTATCTTCTTTCTCTTTAATGCAGATCCTAACTGATCCAATTTCTTCAATACCGCTGTACTGCAAAGGCGATAATTATACTTTAAAATTACGGAAATTGCACAAAAACAAGCACTCGGTGGTTCCGGCGCTAGCGCTCGGGAATACACGCAGAAGTACCACTAAAGTGCCGAAATATTCAAGCTTTCATTACTTAGCAGAGCGATTTCCACACACATCATTAGGCGGTAGTGGTTGTTGAACAAGGAGGCTGTCATTTATTGCGTTCCACCAAATGATCTCAAATTCCATTTGTACATGTGTATACATGCTACCTAGTCTGTCACCATGTGGTCATTAGATGGCTGCTCAGACACGAAAGGCCGCAGCTTTACTACTGATACCAGCTCACCATGGTGCTTTTTACTAAAATATTATCGTACATAGTTATAGGGATCCTATAACAACCCCCAAAAGTAGGCCCGGCCAATCGTCCATACTGAGATTCATGGCGTATCTGAAATCCCCCGGGTTCTCTGGCGTAACACGTATCCTCATAGCTGTGTCGAAATCAATCAAGCGCCACCGGTGTGCGCGTTCATGCCTGGGACAGACAACATCCCGAGTGGCTCGCACGACATTGTGAAATCGAAGGTCGCCATGCACGATTCCTGTGGAAGTCACGTCGCGCACAAGATCCCGCATATCACTGAGGACTACGTAAGTAATTATCAGTCCTGTATGACGTGAAATGACTCACTTGAGCTCTACCTCCTCATGATCTTCCTGCTTACCACCTGGCCGTATATTTTCACAGAAGTAGAACTTGCCCAACTTTTCCAGGACGAGGACACATATCAGAGGGTCAGACGGAGAGGAGCGCCATTTATTCCAAGGTGAGCCACTCTTCCAACCATCGCTGTCTTCGTAGTATTTCTGATGACTCGGTGGGTCATCAGGAAGCCACCATTGAGTGTCCTCTATTTGTTCTGTACATTCAGGATGGGGCTCGGGCAGGTGGATAGTGATATTCTCCCAAGGATTGATATGAGAAACAGGCCGTCCTTCGACATCCATGCACTCTTTGAGCGGCACAGTGAAAAACCCGAAGCAGCGCGGGGTGACTACTCCTTCATAGCCTTGTTCACGAGCAAGCTGCTCATAAAACCAGGCTTCTCGCGCTAAGGTCCTACCGAATTTTGGCTTCACTAGTTTAATGCAAAGATCGGGAAGGTCCAAGTGTGCCGAGTCGTTAATGACTCGAACTGAGTACGCGAGGCCAATCCTTCCTTCGGATATGCTGTCGGTGAGCTCGAGCTCGAGATGGGCACCATTCTTTGGAAGAGAAAGGGGTGCCCAGCTCTCATCTCGGGGAAGAGCGACGCGGTCTTCGAAAGAGCGCGGTGCGGGAAATGATTGGGATCGAAAAAGCGTGATTTCTGCAGGGTTTTCATCAGACGAGCCCAGTCCATGTATCGTCAAAGAGGTGTATGTAGAGAGATCAGTCTGTTATGATAGACCATTTCAGTAAGATGGGCAGCTACACACAATCTCGCTTGACTGACCGAGCATATTTCTTTATGAGGGCTGCCGTTCATGATGCAAGTTGGTGGTTGTTACTGGCAGGCGACGCCCTGCCACAGTGTTGAACAGTGTTAAAGGGTGTTGTCAACCAGAAGTGCGGTCACATGATACTGATACTGACATTATGTCACAGTGACAATATGAGAGGCCGCAACCGGCACCGGGGCCCCAGCTCAGTCGCTGTTGGAACTTGGCAGTTGGCAGTCCGGCAACTTGCGCGGGTTTGTGTTCTGCCCACTCTTACTGATTACAGCCAACAATCGATAAAGAATCGATAGGAATTTTTCTATTCCATAAAGAGTCCTAGCCGAACGCCATCGTGAGCGGTGTTCATCTGCATGAAGCCGAACAATGCGCTATGATCCTCAAAGATGCCAGGCGAAACCTCCTCGTTCCAGTGACCGGTCACAGCGAAGTATGCATCTGTGTTGGAAGCCTGCCATGCATCGCAAGTGAGGCTAACAAGGCCCGCTTTGTCACTCTGCCATGAAGAATTATATGTAAGTGATAGTATAACATGATGTCGGAAACAAGAAAGAACTAACTGTGACCCTTTTTCTGAGAGCAGTCAAGTTCGACTTGAAAAGATCGATGATGTGGCAGCGAGTTGCTTTGCGGTTGGGGATAATGACACCCTTGGTTGCACGAGCAGCGATGTTGATCATCTTGTGGAACGTAGGATGTTCCAATGCCTGAATGGGCTACAGAAACAGTAAGAAAAGTAACTAATGATAATGAATGAAAACATACCTGATCTGTCGATACTAACCACTCAATAGCGGCTTCGCAAAACAGTTCATCCGAGTAGGAGACGAATGTCTCCCTTGGTGGCCGTTCCTCCAAGTGCGGGTCCAACGTCGACTGTGTTTGGTTCTTCGCAGCTGCGTCAGCTTCCCTTTGAGACTTCAAGACCTTCGGAAGCTTCGATTCGAAGTTGTTCTTTGAACCCCAGTCGTTGTACTTGGCCTACATGTGTTGGTGTAAATTCTAATGCAGTCGAACAGGGAAGAGAACTTACTTGGTGAAATGATTCAATATGGCGACGTAAAGTTGTTGTCTCTGTGACTATCATCTTAACACTGGCACTCCCATTTTTTTTCCTTCTAAATGAAACACTGTTAATACGGAGATCAATAGAAGAGACAAAACTGACTTACTTGCAAAGGATACATGCCCTCTTTGCTTTCTGACCTGGTACCTTCACTGGCGGCTCGAAAAACGCGTTGACATCTCTTGACTTGTCCTTCATAGTTTGAGCGGGAGGTTCTTCTGCCTCCAATTTCTCGCTCTCGTCGTCTGAAATCGCGATGGCGGTGGATGGCGGGGCAGTGGTTGGAGTGGTGGTTGGAGCAGCTGAGCAAAGTTAAAGTTAGATAAATTGAACGATCTTCGAAAAACCGATAGGACCTACCTGAGGAAGCTTCGGCGTTGTCGCTTTCGCCATCGTCACCAAGATTTGGCTTGGAGCGGGATTTTTTCAATGAAACGTCTATAACGCATCGAAGATCAGATAAGAAACATGATTAGATGACGTTGGAAACTCACCATTTTCAGGATTCTTGTTGCTATCATAGACAACCTTTTTCCGCTTGTTGGATTTTGAATGCGAGGTGCAGATGTGGACTGAGTAGGTGTGGGACAGCAGGGAGGCAGTGGTGGTAGTGGAAGAGGTGCGAGAAGCCTTCTTTGTCATCTCAGCAGTGGACTCGGCCTCGGTGATAGCATGGTCTCGGGCATGCTGGTGGACTTCAGCACGAATTCTCCACCATTGGTGGTGTCAGTGACTTTTACGGACGGTTTTGGAAGACGCTTCGCATGCTGAGGTTCCAAAGAAGCCTTCGACATGACTTCTTTGGGCATAAGGGTGAGAGCAATCTGTCAAAAACTTACAGATCATGTCATCTTTGGACAACTGTATAGTTTATAAAATATTTAAAGCTCAGTTTCAAAACTCCGCAAAGCCGGGGCCTAAGCCCTCGGCTCGGGCTTTTAAAAATATGAAGCCAGGCCAAAAGCCCTTCCAGGCCAACCCTATGGGCCCGGCTTGGCCCGGCTTTTTTGGGCTCAGCTTGGCCCAGCCTGGGGCTTCAGGCCGGAGCTGGCACATCACTAGACATGACAGCATCAGATTTCCCCACTTTGCCAGCCTCTCTCACCTTGTGACGCTGGGTGAATGGAGGACTTCGGAGTGCTGAAGAGAGGGCTGGAGGGAGTGGGGACAGAGACATTGATGCAAGTTCCTTCCAGGACCTTGTGACTCTAGGAGAGAGACCGTGTCACCCTCAGTAGGGGAGCAGTGGATGGATGCTCAGCCAAGGAGGGTAGAGGCGGGCTTTCACTTCATTCAGACATGAAGGCAGCAGAGAGAAGTCAATTAAAATGTGATGATAATTATACAAAGCCATAGTTTACTGTTGTAGGATGAGTGAAGTAAACAAATATAAACAATGTGACTATGGCATCATGGCAAGATAAGATAACGAAGAAAAGTGATTAGGTCTTGCAGATGATATATACTACATTGTCACAGTGCCCCCCCTCTGCAAGATCCTAATTGGCATCCATTTTTGGTCATTTATAATTGCCCCAATGTATCTTCCTCTGCTTGGATGTTGTGTTCAAGTCACTTTGGAAATTAGAAGGACCAGCTTGTGAGGGCACCAAGGGAGCAGAGGACAGCCTGGCCTGCAAATTGGAAGGACCTCCTGTGATGGATTAGCAGGAGTGGAAGACAACCTGGCAGCCAAACTGTGGGGCTGAGGTAGAGCATCCCTCCTGGGTTGACAAAAATGGGGTCTTGAAAGATTGTTCCAGTTCCAAGCCAGATATGGGGGACCAAGCATCATGCACCTGCCACAGATGCTGCTATACTGCTCGCCATCAATAAAGTCACAACTGATAGAGCATGCGTCATTGGTGTGGCCACCTGCAATGACACCTCAGAAAGCTGCTGCATCCTGAACAGTTGCAAATCGAAACCAGAAGACTTGGAACCCATCCTCATTTGTGCAGACGATGGATGAGGTTGACAGGAATGACCTTCAAAATGTTCTGGATCCAGACCATGATATCATCCCAAACAAAAAAAGTGGTGAAACTCCAGATGCACAAGAAGCATGTGGTGCTCCAGCAGCAATGGATGTGAGGATGGGAAGGTTGGCGCTGCCATAGAGGGAAACATGGCATCCAAGGTGGCGCGTCTTCTAGCAGGTGATGAGTGACATGCATTATCGAGTCTCTGATGTATCCATGCAGTTGTCCTCCTGGGGCCCATGATCAGCCCAATGTGGGCTGTGAGGCATGGAGGCAAGACATCGCTAGGCACCCAGCACCCTTGCCTTTGGCCTCCGAGCTATGTTTGGGTGGAGGTGATGTCAAACGGAAGTCTAGAGACACCAGCGATGAAGCAGGGAGCAACCAAAGAGGGGGGATTGGATAACTGGGGCAGCCACTGAGGAATGCATTGTTGAAGAAATTGGGGCTGGCCCAGAAGTACAATGAGGAGGACTAGCTGACAATCAGACAAAACAGTGGTGGTGGACCAGTCAGGGGAACGAGAAGGATAGCACATAGGAGCCCCTTCCTGTGAAGAAGAGGGATGGGCATCGAGGAGGCAGCAGTGAAGGGCATTGAGGAGACCATGATCATATGGCCAATGAGAAGGGGCAGAGGAATGAGGCTGTGTCCTTGGACTCAGGGAATGAGAGCTATGATGATAGGTGGGGATGCATCATGCACCCGATGTTTCATATGAGTCCAACTTGTCCAAAGGAGAGCAAATCTGGTCATGACCAGAAGGAGGTGAACGATGGTGAAGAGAGGGTGGGCAAGGACATGGGAGGGAATAGCTGGGAGCTGCTGAGGAGGATGATGTGGAGAACCTTATGCATCATAGGCTTAACCTGCCAGAGAGGTTGTATGCCATAGTCCCCATCTACATCTTGTAAGTGCTGACCATGCTGGGTGACTGCCAGATCGACAGCATTCCTGTCAGGAGCAAGGCGAGCAGCTGGGGTTTCCAAGATGAAGTTGGGAAGGATCGACTTGTACTTGAGGGCATGGCTTGGGTCTTTAGCCATATCTACAGTGTGGATGATGAAGCATGGAATTTTGTGCTTCAAGAGCCACAATCCTTCTGCCTCTGTACACCCATTCAGCCAGACACCCATGAGAATTTCCTCCACTGGCAGTACCCTGCCAGAGTGGCAACTGAGTTCTTGGTTTTCTCATGAAGAGACTGGGCCATCCAACACCAAGCGGACATAAATTTGATGCCATGCTGAGCTCGCGCAAGTAAATCCACTCCTTCATCGAATGCCATAACAGTGTTGAGCAGTTGTAGGTCCTCTGGAGAAGGTATGAGGGTCGCCCTCAGACTGTCCCTGTAAATTGGATAAAATATAAATTTATTGGGCAACTTACCGAGTGATGCACACAAAAATTATGGTGCCACGTGATGCACCATCACACCATTATCTCAACTCAAGCGACAAATTTCCAAATAAGGAAGTGTCCTCATCAAGCACATGAGTGTGTAACAACTCTTCCGAATTTCAAATGGGTTCGAAAATCAAATATCCACCCTATCTTCCAACATTATCATGCTATCCATCAACAAGCTGACTCATTTCTGAGCCTTGGCCTTACAAATCTGACTCTCCTATAATTTTCTTCCTTCTTATCTGGGCCAATTTCAATTTCTTTCAGTAGACTAGACCCGTCTATTCCTTTCTAAATTATTCACCTGACCTTATCTGTGGATTACAGAGCATAATAATTAGTAAGGCAATGAGCCTGCAGCAAAATCAGCTCTAGAATAGACCTTTTATTTCAAATTTCGCTTTTCACCTCTTTTTCTCTCCTCAAACTTGACCCTTTCTCTACAGTAGCTACAGTATAAATACTGGTACAGTGTATCGTAGCTACTCAGTGAATTTAGTATGGATCCACTCACCAAAGAACCAAAGAAATCAGCCAATTAACGGGCCAACCACCTCAAAACTCATTTATCTCATTATCAAACGGTTATCTTATCACATCTTATCAAAGCATGATTGGATTAATCCCTACTCTACAAATTAAATCCCTATCTAAACTATGCTTTTGGTCCCTCATCAGACAGAGTCTGATTCTGAGTCCTATTCTGGACTTCTGAAACTTACTTGCATTTACAAAGGGTAATTCAGCCTGTTGTCCCACAACTCCCTCATAATGCCATCTGCATTCTGCCAGGTGTGAATGTGCTGAGTGACTTCCTGAGCCCATTTTGACAATGCCTTGGTATATGAGGTTTTGAAAAAACCATGATTGGGGGAAGTTGTTGGCTGCCATACCTCAGGCAAGGAGATGAATTCTGGATATGAGTTGTTACCCTGTTGATGGATAAATCCTAGCCAGGGGTGGACAGGGTCGAAGTGCTGAGGAGAAACAGTGGGGTCAAAACAACCAAGGTGTCCATCACAATGACAAAATTCAGCAGGGATGCCAGAAAGGAAGTCAAAGTCAGGGTCCTTCATCCCTGGGTAGTAGGCTGGTCATCTGGAATTAGGGTACCAGAGTTCCCAAAGCTGATCACCTATCCAAACAGCTCTTGTTGAGGCTATGCGAAATGAAGGGAGGAAGAAGCACATTGCATCTAGGACAATGGGGCAAAAAAGATAACCAGCAAAGCTCTTGAGGCATTCTGACAGGAAAGTCAGGGTACCATACTGAGGGTGAGATGATGACATAGTAGAGAGGGCAGAGAAGAAAGAAAGGAAGAAAAGTTAGAGCCAGGTGCAGCTAATAGCATGACTCTGAAAACTCGAATGACTATCACCCTTGGGAGGATCGGCCAGTGCAGCTTCTGAAAGCATGACTTGGAACCGATATGTCTTCTATGAGACCCCACTAGAGCCCAGTGCAGACAGAGCATGACTTGGGTCAGAAGCAGGATAGTAGAAGGGAAGAGGAAGGTGGGCAGGAACAAAAGATCAAACCAAAAATTAGTTAAATGATCCAGACTAACAAAGACAAATAAAGGAATAATGATAACGAAGAGTTAAAATTACCAAGAAGTAGGGAAGAACATTTTTAAGAGTTTAAATAGAACAGATCTACCATTTGTGTAAGCATGCAGGGAATAATAATAAAAGTAAGCCAGAGTGTGAGGATGATTAATTAAGAGAAGGAAGAAATCAAGTAAACTACTTCACCAGAGATGCCAAATATTCTCATTTCAGTTCTGGAGCATTGCGCAGGTCATATTCCGAAACCCAGGAGTCATTGGCGGGGCCATATCCTGCCCATCTAACCAAGTACATTCAATGATTGCCTTTCTTTTTTGAAGTCAGCTTATGACTGAGTATGGCCTCTACTTCATATTCAGGGGTGGCAATGAAGTCCCTGGTAGGCGGAAGGATGGTTCAGTCTCCTAGTTCTGCAGGGGAAGGATAGTATTTCTTGAGGTGCTGAACATTGAATACTGGATGCATAGGATAAGTGTCAGGCAGCCTTAAGCAGTAAACCATCAGGTTGATCTTTTCCAAAACCTCAAAGGGGCTGATGGTTCATTGAATGAGCTTTTTACCAGTTCCTTTGATATCCATGAGTTTCAAGGTATGAGGATTGCCCAGTACTTGGTCGCTGACCCTAATATCATCCAGTAATTGCCGTCCCTTATTATACACTTGAGCTTGTTTTTCCTGAGCTAACACAAGAGCATCGCGAGCAGAGTTATGAATCTCATTCAAAGCTGTAATGAAATCTTTGGCTTTCTGGCTAGAGAGGTAAGGGTGAGATACAGGGTCAGTCTCCTTTATTAATGGCATAGTTGATATAGTGGAATGATAACCAGGGAGAAGAAAGCTCAGGGAATAAGAAGTGGAGGAATGCATTGAAGAGTTGTAGGAGAAGGCAAGAACACTCAACCAATCTGACCAAGATGAGCAGTTACTGGTGACATAAGCTCTCAGCATCTGTTTGATAGTAGCATTAAGGACTTCCGTTTGCCCATCCATCTGGGGGTGATGAGAGGAGGACAGCACCATGACACCACTGTAATGAGCTACTACTGCTTTCCAGAAGTCAGTTGACCATCTCTTATCCCAATCTGCTATAATGTGCTCTGGAAGCCCAAAGATATTAATGACTCTTTCAATGAAAAGCTTCACAAATTCATCTTGATTGAGAGTATCATGAGTAGGCAGTATTATAGCAAATTTTGTCAACTTGTTGACTATCTCTAGGACTGCTGTGTACTTTAGATCTCCCAAAGGTGGCAGACCAGTAATAAGATTGAGGGAGACCATGGCAAATGGTCTATGCAGAACATGGGCAGGTCAAAGAGGTCTGACTTTCTTCTTATGGTCCATCTTGATCTTTTGGCATACATCACAAGAGGAGCAGTACGTGGAGGCATCCCTTAGTAGAGTATTCCAGAAGAACATTTCTTGTAATTGGGCAGAAAATTGTTTGTAACTGGAGTGAGCACCCTCAAATGGGGAGTCATGAATCCACCACAGTACATAGTTAATGAGAATTTCAGGTACACAAAGTCGAGCTTTCCAATCTGCATCCATGAAATAGAGAAGGCCATTAGATCCTTTATGGAAGTGAGAGGGCATGACTATGACATTAGGATTGGGAACCTTGTCCAAGTAACAGTCTTTAAAGAAGGGGTCTTCCTGGTAGCCTTTAACGAATTCTTTAATCAGATCCAGATTCACCAACACCAATAGATGTGATCTAGAGTCCCAATCATTGTCTGCATTATCAGGGGGGGATTTGACACCTGATGGATAGGACCAATGGTCACCATGAGGGAAAGGTAGGTCTTGTTCAGGAGAAGGTTCCCATTCTCCTTTCTCAGGCATTTTGACTTCCTTGTCTTCAACTTCCTTTTGTAGGCATTGTTTTCTAGTGCATATGGGGTAGGCATGCTTGTCTACAACATCTTCCCACCACCATATGGTAAAGGCGGCTTTAGGGGCTGGAGCATTATACATGCAGTCTTCCACCTTTTGAGCTAATTCTCTTTTGGAATCATCTTGTATGATGTTTGTGGAATTGTCTCATATGGGTGAATCATGCAGCGGTATCCTGGGTAGGTGTGATAGTGGATCCACATTGGAGTGTATTCATCCTGGTCTATGGACTATACAAAGACCAGGGTAAGCAGCAAACACCGCCCCCCATGCTGCTAGATGCCTGTTCGCATTTTCATAAACTCATGCCCATTGCAAAGCAGCATGGTTGGTAATGAGGATGATCTTTTCTCCCTTGATAAAGGGCTGAAACTTCACCAGTGCCTCTTTAGTGGCAAGGGCTTCACACTCTGTGGCACTGTAATTCTGTTCTGCTGAATGCAATGTACAACTCCAATAGGCGATGACCCATTTAACATGAACCACTGTGTCTTCAAAAGAGGCTGCCCAGGTGTCCATTGTTGGTCATTCCACAATGTCTTTAACCAGAGGTGACACTAGTGATAGCACTGGCCCCCCAGCTACCCAAGCTTTATGAAGGTGATCATATACCACTGTCCCCTGCAAGTCACTGATTTTAATAGATTGAACTTGCTGAAGACTAGCGCTGAGTGCAACATCTGATGCATCAGTATACAGGTGATATGGAGCTCCTTGGATAGGGTGACCTAAGATAGGAGCAGTGGCCAGAGCATCTTTGGCTTGCTGCCATGTGATCTCATGTTCTGAATTCATGTCCAACAAACCCCTTTGCAAAGAAGTGAGAAAAGCGGCATCACAATGAAGGAGTAGAAGGGTATATATTGAAAGAAATATACTACCATTCCCAAAAATTTCTGAAGTTCCATAGCATTATGAGGGCGGTCAAGGTCCTGGATGGCAGCAACCTTCTCCAGATGAGTAGAAAGCCTGAGATGAGAGATCTTCTGTCCAAGTAACAGGATAGAGGAATAGCCAATGAAGCACTTAGCAGGAGAGTGAGTGACTCCCGCTGCTGAAATTGCTTTCAAAACTGTATCCAGATGAACAAGGTGATTGTCCCAGTTCTTGGAAAATATTACAATGATGTCAATGTAGACCAACACAAAGAGCCAAAGGTAAGGGGCTAGCACACCTTACATAATACGTTGGAAAATAGAGGGACCATTACAAAGACCAAAGGGCATCCTTTTGAATTGCCATAGTCCTAAATGACAGTGAAAGGCTGTTTTCTCCTTATTGGTGTCAGACAATTCTAACTGAGTAAACCCAGCTAAGGCATCAAAAGAAGATAGATCCTGAGATCCTGACAGTGCTTGAATAATCTCTGACTGCCAAGGAATGGGAAATTCATCTGGAATCATCTTAGCATTGAGCTTATGGTAGTCCATGACTAGGTGGGGCTTGCCATTATGGTAAACCACTACAACAGGGAATCCCCAAGGGCTAACTGATGGCTCAAGAATGCCTGCTTCAAACCAAGCTTTGACTTGCTTGTCAATAATCTCCCTTTTTGCTGGGGAAGCACCATACATGGGCACAGAAATTGGTTGCATCCCTGGTTGTAGAGGAACTTTGACTCATGCAGCAACCCTTCCCAACCTGCCATCTACTCCAAAGGCAGCACATTGTTGTGCAACACCATCGCTAGACAGGGCAGGATCTCTGGAGGAATGTCCAGGCCCAAATTGATGAGCTTCATGATGTCACCCATACTGCTCTCATCTGGCAATGCCATGGTCTTTGGGCCCCAGGAATCATCCTCCTCCAATTGATTAGTGTTACCTGCTGGGGCAGTGGAAGCTGACATTAAATCTTGCTCACAAAGTGACCCTATTATAATGGTATGGATTCCTTTGGCAGCCACAGCATAGCATGGCAAGGTTTCCGTGCTAGGGTTGTCCAAGGAATTGGGATCCAGCAGATAGCCAATGACATCACCTGAGTGAACATACCAAGGTTGAGAGCTTGGGTTTGTGATTGGCAAATAAGGATTGGAAGAGGAGATGAAAGTCAAGGGGGCAGCTAAGACATCAGCAGTGTCTGTGCCAATCAACACCTTGTCCACTAGCCAAGGTTCTTGAGAGCCAAAGGCTGCACCCACTTTGACATTAGGACTGCACCAGCAGGGATGAGTGTATCACAGACAACAGTGACAGGAAGACTGGAGAAATCCTTGTCGGCATCGATTTTATTTTTAGCATGATGATGAGCCTTGGAGCATATGAAGGATTGAGAAAGAAAGGCTTGACGATTTCAAATCTGAGATCAACACTCACTGCGGATGAGGCTGCAATTATTCTGCTTGGGTCTTTTCCTACATAAACCTCAGAATGTCCAGAAGCATGGCAAGTCAAGCTGATTTCATAGGTGGTTTGAAAATCCTCTCCTAAAAGTAGGGGTACTCTCATATTGTGAATGACATAGGCTTCCAAGTCGAAGCTGATAACCGAGCCATCCATAGCTGACATGAAGAGCAGAGTCCTGATATAGCCAAGGACCTTCACATTCCCTGTCAGATGGTACAGCTTCATCCTCAACCCTTCCCATATCTTTGGTAACCTGTCAATGGAATTGTAAAATTCTTCTGACATCAAGGTAATGTCAGCTCTGGAGTCTAAATGTGCATGCACTGGGGCATTCGTCAGAGCATGGACTTGGGCTTTGACATGGAGGGCTCTTGATCCCAAGGATCCTAATCCTTCAGGTAAAGCATGACCCTTCTTGGCAATGATGATATTCGGCAAGGAGTCATCATTTTCAGAGGACTCCTTATCAGTGAGGAAAGGACTCAGAGAGGGGGATGCTATTCTGTCTCGGATTTATACTGTGTTCTGCGAATGGCTCTTGGGATAGTGGGAGGCTCTTCCTTTTCCTTGCCTTTGCCTTTCCTTTCAAACTGGACCCTGTGTCTTGATTACAATTAGGGCCTTCATTACATGCTGCATGCAGGGCATGAGCACCCATTTGATGGGCATCTAAGATGAAGGCTTCCTTAATGGGGGACTTAATGTTCTCAACAATATAAGTGGAAGAAATAGGTTCCACAACCATGGCTAAGTATTCTCATTCATCTGGCTTCCTCTTCTGGATCCAAATCTACTTTAATGTGATTGGCACATTGCAGAAGTTCCCATTTACTGTAGTGAGAGCAGTCACAAAAGAAATGCTTTGGACTGGTGCAGATGTAGCAGTTGCCATTCAGCAACTTGGTGCTAACCACATTATCATTCCTAGCAAAGGAGTAACCTCCAATAGTTCCTCCAGCAGGGAATTTAGAGAGACAATCTCTAGTCTTTTTGCTTTGAGATTTGGAAGAGGAGGGATGTGGGTCTCTCTTTCAGAAATTTCTGCATTGTCAGATGATTCCTTGTCAGCATTTTCAGCCATGTTGGCAGCTCGTCTTCTAAAAGAGTGGAATGACTTCAGTGTGGTTGGGTTCTAAAGATTCTCAGATAGGAGATAATGAGATTCTAAGGTTAATTTCATGTGGGAGGCTAAGCTTTGCAATTCCAGTAGTGAGGGACAGGCATATTCATTCAGGATCATGCTCCACTCAGTGGGTTGAGTGCTAAGGATATGAGATACAGCAGAAGACCATCAGGTTTGGTCAAAAAAGGAATTGATGATGGCAGATTCTATGCTGAACAAACTTGAGAGGAGTTTCCGATTCATGGCACCTTTGTCAGAATCACATCTCTTCAAATTCCTGCATTTTTCCCAGACCCAAGTTTCATTGAGGAACTGATGGTGGATAGCATTCAGCAAATAGTCCCAATGCTGGCTGAAGTAATGTTGCTCTGCTGCTGGCAGGGTGTCCCACCAGCTTTGGCCCAGTCCACTCCAGTTGTGGGTGGCCAGTGCAGCCATCCCTCTCTTCATCTTTTCTCCCAAATGAGTGAAGCCAGCCATTTTGCTAAGGTAGGTGATCAGGGTATTGCTCTTTCCATCCCATGAAGGTAAATTGCTTAAATTGATTTTTGGATTCATTTGCCATTCTTCCACCAGTAATGGCACTTGCAAGGGAAGTCCTGGTTGGAAAGGCAGAGGAGGAGGAGGAGAAGGAGGCCCAGGTGGGCCACCTGAAGGGCTGAAGGGAGGATTGGGGCCATTTGGCCATCCCGGAGGATTAGGAGCTCTTCCAGGGTTAGGTCCTCCTCCAGGATTAGGAGGTCCTCCTCTGTAATTGGGAGGTCCCCCTCCTGGGTTGGGAGGTCCTCCTCCTGGGATTCAGTGGTCCTCCTCCAGTTTTGTAAGGCCATTGAGGCCCCCCAGGCCTATTAGACCCTCCTTGACCATGTCCTCCTTGACCTCCTAGCCCTCCCATCCCACCAACACCACATGATGGCCAGGGATTCAAAGGAGGTTGTTGGGATTTCTCATGGGAGTACTGATAACTTGTCCAACCTGAGAGTGGCAGAGGAGCTGGCAGCTCCATGTTGACATGTAGAATTCCTCCTGCATCACCAATGGCCCCCCAGTCATTATTATGTCAGGGTTTGGTATGGGAGGAAAAGCTCCCATCCCTGGCATGGAGGATATGGTGTGGTTTTTTGTGAAACTGGAGATAGAAGGTGGCACATGGATAGCTGTAGGCACTAAGGAGGACTGATGTTGGCTGGCTAGGTACACGCTGATAGAATTATTATTGTTCTTGTACATGGAAGACTCCATATGCTCAACATAGGCTTGTCGTTAGCTAATATGTGAGATGGAGGGATCTTAGCATCCGTGTGCAGTCAATAATGATAGGGAGCTGAAGGTAGTCTCATCCCAGTTGGCATTCGGCCTCGAGGAGCTCATCTCATGCATCAGTGGCCTCAACAGTCAGTCCATCAGGGAAGTCATCTCTTGCTGCAAATGTAGCCAAGACAGCTTTCGGGGAAAGCGACATGTAGCAGTTCCTTTCCGATAAGGTGGAAGAATTGTATGAGGTGACAGAAAAGGTGTCATCATGGTGGATGAAGGATACTTTCAAAATGTTCAAATATTTCTTGATGTGTGTTGTCGCCATCTTGCATTGTCATCACAGAATAGGGATGGAGAGTAAGAGATGCAATGAATTATGATGCCAAGCCAAGGTTCACAGTAGTGAATAGTTTGGGTCAATTATGAAAGCATGGTTAGGGTCATGAAAGAAGTATTCAGTGAGGGCTAGTAGAATTTGAGTGAGGGTGAGAACAATATGGGCTATTTCTACCAATCCTTCTTGGAGAAGCGAATGAAAGTCGCCATCTTCAAATTGATGGGTAAGTATATCATTCACCCTGAACTTAGTATTGCAGAAACTGGTGATGGCTGATGGAAGGTCATCCCAGAGACAGAGTCTATGGGGGCTGCTCCATCTGAGGAGAATGTCACATAGCATAATGGTTTCTTCCTGAGGCCTGTCCAGCATGAGACAATTGACTGCTCCATATTCATGTAGAGGGTTGATGTCCAGCAAGGGATTGAACAGCATGCAATACTTGAGCACAGAAGCATGAATGGCTTCATTGAAAATGGGATGGTCTTTCATATAGGCAATACCTCTGAATATAGGAGCAGGGGTTTCCTCGAGGTCTTCATCCATGGGAGGATGTCGAGAAGGGAGGGCTGTACTCACAGAGTCAAGACTCAATAGAGAGTTAAGAGAAGGAGCTGATGAAGATGTTGGAAAGGAGATAGGTTCCGTCGCCATTGCATGTTCATTAGGCACTTCCTCTGCAGCACTCTGCAAACTTGCCCGCTCACCACTGACAGCACCAAAGGCAGCTGTAGTGACAGGAGCAAGGATGGGCCCACCGAGCAGCAAAGGAGGTGAAGCTCTAGTATTGGCCTCTCTGTCTGGCTCCTCCTCGATTGTGACTCATCTTCCAGAGGCTTTCCTCTGAGCTACTGGAGCTTCAGTCAAGGCTGTAGCAGCATTCTTGGAGTTTTGGGTAGATCGCCCTGCTTTGGCAGGAGGCAGTCCTGAAGCATTGGTAGAATTAGTCTTGGTGGTGGGATGAACCATATTGAAGAAGACAAAGGGAGGGGGTACTAAGGAGATGGGCCATAAAAGTGAGGGAACTGAGTGAGTTATAAACCAAAAAGGAGTTTATGAAATTAGGCAGTAAGGGTACCTCCAGGGGCCCTTAGCTCGACACGAGGCAGTAGACTGAAATTTTAAATGGGCTGGTAGCAAAGACCAACTGAGCATTCACACCAAGGATGGTTCCTTTCCTGGGAGGCTAAGTCATGCTGGCACAACATTTCCAGGGTCGAGACTGCTAATGAACAGCAAGCACTCATGATCAAGGTGATGGGAAATTGTCGAAAATGAGATTCAGAAAAAGGGGGTCATCCAGTGAGAAAAGACCCTTCGTTATGCAGCGTAATTGCATACCAACTAAGGGATTCTGAAGAAGAAATAGCATGAACTTAGTCGAGTCATGCAGCATAAGCACACTAACTAGGTGAGGGACATGCAAATCTAAAGAATATTTAAGGAAAAAGAGGGAAGATACAGATTCAGTCTGGTCATGCAGCAGAAGCACACTGGCTAGGCTGAATAAGTATTCATCCAAGGGGAAGGGCATAGGATCAGTTTTGATCGTGCAGCCAAAGCACACTGATTAAACCAATAGGATGTCTATCCTTAAAGAAAAGGCATAAAATCAGTCTGGTCATGCAGCTGAGGTGCACTGATTAGACCAAAGGGATGCCCTTCCTAAGGGCAGGGTAGTGCCAATCCAATCTAGTCATGCTGCACAAGGTGCACAGATTAGACTGAGAGTGCACTACCCTATGAAAGGGGAGAAGAGAAAGCACAACCTGGTCATGCAGCCTGAAGTGCACTGACCAGGTTGAAACTCCACGTCTCCTGAAGATAAAGTGGAGGGATCTGAACAGCAATTTGTCGAAGGTCAAAAGGTGGTTCCGGAAGCTAGGAAGACAGTCTTGTTGTGCAACACAAGGTGCACTGACAAGGCCAAAATCTTAGGGGCATAAACCCAGTCTAGCTGTGCAGCATATGTGCACTGGCTAGGCCGAGAACATACCCTCAAAGCAGGTACCATACATCATATTTTGAGAGCTGTTGGATCTGAGACTTCAGCACAGTGGGGTGAAGTCCGCGGTTCCCCCACCATTGTGACGCTGGGTGAACGGAGGACTTCGGAGTGCCAAAGAGAGGGCTGGAGGGAGTGGGGACAGAGATGTTGATGTGAGTTCCTTCCTGGGACCTTGTGACTCTAGGAGAGAGACCGTGTCACCCTCAGTAGGGGAGCAGTGGATGGATGCTCAGTGAGGAGGGTAGAGGTGGGCTCTCACTTCATTCAGATGTGAAGGCAGCAGAGAGAAGTCAATTAAAATGTGATGATAATTATACAAAGCCATAGTTTACTGTTGTAGGATGAGTGAAGTAAACAAATATAAACAATGTGACTATGGCATCATGGCAAGATAAGATAATGAAGAAAAGTGATTAGGTCTTGCAGATGATATATACTACATTGTCACACACCTGAACACACCACAAATTGAAGTATGGATCAAATTGTACCAGGCAAACTTGTTGGCCAACCTCTCTTGAAGGAAGATGCTAGGTGCTCCTACCTTTGATCTCTTCCTTTGCCATCCCTTCCTTGTTCTCCCTTTCTTGTTAGTCCAATACGGACCCACCCTGAATCAACTACTATGCCAGCTAAGGCTACCATGGACTCTGTGGAGAATAAGAAGACAGGCTTGAAGAAGCTGTGGCACTGTGAAACTTTATGGACTCATCTCTTTGCCTATGTTAACCTGGGATTCTTGATAGAACACAAGGGCAATGGTGTTATTAAACAGCCTCTCTATCACATATCTGAGTGCCCTAATGCTCCTAGAGACCCTCCTCCATCATATGAAAATGGGTACCATCAGATGCATGCAATTGAGGCCTGTTAGTCTAACCAAACTCACCCTCCTGTGTGCAACATCGAAGGTGTCCAAGATGCCATCAATCACCAGATATTTGACATGATTAATGCTGCACTACAGGTATTTATAATTATTGTACACACAAAAGCCTCACTCTCACACATGTACCGCAGATGCACTACTTGAACAAGGCAGATACACTATCTCCCAATGACTCTTACATCAACTCAGCAGGCCAACCAGTGCCAGTGGAGAATATATTACCTAGAACATTTTACCCTGCTTGGCTCTGCAGCTGCTACCAGCATCACATTCAGGTACTGCTGGTTATGTGGATATGATGCTTTTTGTATCACCCAGTCATCCTAGTGCTAATGACCTGAAGGCTACAAGGGTTGCTCTTCATGAGGGTAAACCCTCTTGGGTATACATGACAGAGGAGCATTAAGACATTCTCTGGGGCAATGATAATATCATTGATAATACAGGTGAATTTAAAACACAAACTAGAGTACACCCTGGCAATTTGTTGCTGATGCAAGTATGTGTCATTTTGCTCTTATTTTCTTTCATATTGCTTATTAATGTCTAAAAATTCAGCTTTGGGGACAATGCCCAGCTTAGGACCTGATGTTGGCTTCACTATGAATGGTGATATTGTTATGGTCTACTTTTGGGTGGTGCCTCCAGGAAATATAAACTGACAAACTCAAGGTGCGACAAAGGATACTAAGCCCAGTTCACTTCCAGATTCTGGTTTTGTTTTGTCTCCTCTTATGCAGTGGAGTGATCCAAGGCTGCAGGCATGTCTTCTTGCATTGTCTTGTATGACTCTTGATGAGAAAGATTGGTTGACCTGGCAAAGCATAGATGATTATGGTGCACATGTGGCAGATCCTGTTTCACTTCACAACCTTCTTTGTCTGGAAGCTGAGTGCATGCAGATAGTGCAGCTGGAAGCCTGATAATAGGTATTCATATGCCAAACCATGATCATAATTGTCCTTAGATATCAACGTACACCAATGTATTCAAGCCTTCCAAGTCAGAAAGAATCACACTATGCTACATAATTATGTTGAATGCTGTTGAGAGGCACAGTCTGCCACTTGCATGAGGAAGTCGACTGGAATTGTACATAGAAACTGTCATTAAAAAGGGAGCTTTCAGACTCATGGTACTGTTGATACCATATCTCACCCTAAGGCTGGTCCTATTGACATGCCATGTATTAATATTAATCTATCATCTTGTAAGCTTGGTACAAAGGAGGTGTCAGGGCAAAGATGGAATAGGCAAGAGCTCCATCATAACCTCAACTGCCTTTCCACTTCCTAGAAGAGACCCAACAGCAAACACTGAAGTCAATAGTATTTATATGATGAGTCCGTGATGGAAGCATATAGTGAGTGTAGTTTGCATTTCATTTCTCATTTCTGTCCTTCATCCTTGGGAGGTGAACCTCCTCCCTCATCTTCTATTTCTTACACCATTTGTAGGCCATCTTCCTTCTATATTATTTCTTCTTTCTTTTCAATGCAGATCCTAACTGATCTAATTTTTTTCAATAGTGTTGTACTGCAAAGGTGATATTTATGCTTTCAAATTAAGAAATTTGCACAAAAACAAGCACTCAGTGGTTCTGGCACTAGCACTCGGGAATACACCACCAAAGGACTGAACTAGTCAAGCTCTCACTACTTAGCAGAGTGATTTTTTAAATTTTACTGAGTGTGCCAAGGCACATGTTATAAGGTGGTGTGGTTGTTGAAGGAGGCTGTCATCCATTGCATCCCACCAAATGATCTTAAATTACATGTAGATTTTACCTAGTCTGTCACTGTGCAGTCATTAGCTCCATTGCTCAGGTACAAAAGGCTGCAGCTTTCCTACTGATACCAGCTCTTGAGTTGCTGCCTTTTACTAAGAATATTAGTGTAGTTATGAGAATTCTATAACAACCCCCAAAAGTAGGCCTGGCCAATCATCCATACTGACAAACTCATGGCAAATTTGAGATCCTTTGGTTGTCAGGCATAATGCGTATCCTCGTAGCTGTGTCAAAATCAATCAAGTGCCACTGGTGTGCACATTCATGCTGGGGACAGATGACATCCTGAGTGGCTTGCATGACATTGCAAAATCGAAGGTCGCCATGCACAATTCCTGCAGAAGTTACATTGCGCACAAGATCCCATATATCACTGAGGGACTACATGAACAAATTATCAGCCCTGTATAATGGGGAAATGACTCACTCGAGTTCTACCTCTTCATGATCTGCTTGCTTCTCACCTGGGAGTATATTTTCACAAAAGTAGAACTTGCCTAACTTCTCCAGGATGAGGACACATATCAGAGGGTCAAAAGGAGAAGATCACCATTGATTCCAATGTGAGCCACTCTTCCAACCATCACTGTCATCATAGTATTCCTGATAACTCGGTGGGTCGTCAGGAAGCCACCACTGAGTGTCCTCTCTCTTGTCTGCCCAATCAGGATCCGGCTTGGGATGAATAGTGATATTCTCCCAAGGCTTGACATGAGAAACAGGCCATCCTTTGACATCCAAGCAGTCTTTGAGTGGCACAGTGAAAAACCTGAAGCAGCACAGGGTGACTACTCCTTCATAGCCTTGTTCATGAGCAAGCTGCTCATAAAACCAGGCTTCTCATGCTAGGGTCCTACTGAATTTTGGCTTCACTAGTTTAATGCAAAGATCAGGAAGGTCCAAGTGTGCTGAGTCATTAATGATTCGAACTGAGTATGCGAGGCCAATTCTTCCTTCAGATATGCTGTCAGTGAGCTCAAGCTCGAGATGGGCACCATCCTTCGGAAGAGACAGGGGAGCCCATTTCTCATCTCGGGGAAGAGTAATGTGGTCTTCAAATGAGCGAGGAGCTAGAAATGACTGAGATCGAAGAAGCATGATTTCTGTGGGGTTTTCATCAGACAAGCCTAGTCCATGTATCATCAAAGACATGTATCTAGAGAGATCAGTCTGTTATGATAGACTATTGAAGTAAGTTAGATAGTTACACACAATCTTGGTTGATGATGCAAGTAAGGAACTCAGCCATCAACTTGATGATCAGGGCACATCACTGTGTGAACACCCAATATGGGTGGACAGTGGGCACGAGGCTGGAATATAGACCTGTGATGGGCTGCCAGATGAGGTGCATTGAAAAGGAACCTCTTGATCTGAGGACCTGTACACTGGGACTTCCCATGAGTGAGCAAATGTTACGAGCTGTCAAAGTCACCTGCCTATCCCAAAAAGATGTGTCACTTGAAAAGGAAGGTACACATTTTGGCAGAGTGCATTGACCAGCGCTGAGCAGCAATGACTATGCTGGCCATTCCAGTCATTGTTCCTCTCTTTCCTCCACACTCCTACTTGCTCCAATGCCTCAGAAACCAACTTTCTGTGTACATATCTCATCCAACACACAGAAGAATGTTCCACTGCCACTGACCATGATTAGGGTTGCCAAAGTTCAGTTCAGAACTGACAGTTTGAACCTGAACTGGCTGAACTGAACTGCAGTTCAGATGCAGTTCTGGTTCTCAGTTCAGCCTATGGCCAGTCAGTTCGAACTGAACTGAACTGTTTGTTGGGTGTGGTTTAAATTATCAAATTTTGACCTTCAAAAGTGATTATTTTGGCATCAAAAAATTACCATTAGATTCCCATAATGTATAGAGAACTCCTTAGTATTAATCCCAAGCACTAGATGACATAAAATAATTTCTTAAAATGATTTTATTTATTGTGTGAGGACATGAGTTACATGACACTACCCAATGCTTGAAAAATGTTAAGTTCTTGATGATCTAAATGAAGGGAAGGGCAGAGCAGGCAGAGGAGATCCACATCGGAGCTATGTCAGTGTATGTCAGTGTCGGAGTTGGTCTTAGCATAAATCGTATTCTCGTACTAGCGAAGAATGAGCGTAGATTAGAATTAAGTCTTTGAGTGAATGTGAGTGTGACAAGCGTTACACGCTTCTTCTTCTACAACACTCACCGTTCCCTTTGCTCTGGCTTCGCCCTCGCCATCTTTTTTCATTTCATAACACATTCTCTCTTAATTCAATACCCTTAAGAACACACTTTAGACACGAATCCTTTCTAATCTCGTCAATCATTTAGAGCACCATGGACGAAAGGATAGCTCAAAACCCTCACCTTGAGGCCATGCCGGACCATGCTGGACCCCACTATGACGTCCTTCGAGCTGCGCTCACTCAAAACGGGATGTCGGAAGAGGGAGCCGTTCAGGCCCTCAACACCTCCTGGATACACCAACATGATGAGTGGATTCAAAGGTGGGATCAACAAGCTATTGATGATGACGACGCAGTGGAGGCTCAGCGGCAGCAACAAGAGGAGGAGCAGCGAGTCACACAAGAACAACAGGAGAGGGAGCAGGAGCATGCTGAAGTGGGTAAGAAGAAGCCTAAGATGAAGGATTTCGATGACGCGGCAGTGGTGAGCAGCTACATTGCCCCAAGGCCGTCCCAATATGCTCTGCACCGAATTGAGGACGCCGAATACGTTGAACTCTGGTACTTCACACCCGAAGGCTGCGCAGATGCATCAAAACTCCAGCATACGCAGAATGATGATACCTTCGGCCTCACCAAGGTCGACGACATGGTTACACTCAAATCAGTATCATCACTTAAGGCCTCTAGGAATGTTGTCCCAGATGCCGACCTTAGCTTCCAACAAATGTCAATGGCCAAAAATGCACTCATCCCACTGATGGCCAAGTATGAGTGGACAGAAAGGGCAGTCAACGCGTTCGCCCAATTCTTCACTCTTTTGGAAATGCACCCTCACCGGCTGCGTGAATATGGAGAAAGGGCACTCCTTGTCTATCAAGCACGAGTGCGGTGGGAGTGGCATGACCAGATGAAGCTGGGCAATCCCTTCAACATTGGCATTATGAACAACAACCTCCTTCAGAGCATCCACAGGGAATTACTGGACAAGGCCCAGGTCAATTCACTGAATGAGGTCAGTAATCCATTTTCCCACTTTTCATTCAATGGCTTGTTGACAAGTCTCTTTTTCTCCTTTAATCATCCTTCCAACAACGAACCATGCACCGCGCTACATGTTAACTGCTATTGCTATGTGCTAACATACGCACCAAACGTCGCAACTATCATGGACGCCGTGATTATTGTACTAGCCACACTGAGCAGACTTCCCTAGTAGGCAGCTGGACGACCCCGCCCCGTACATGTGTACTAGCACTGCAGACTTCCATAGCAGTGCCGTCACGCCACCCTCCCGCCGAACCTCAACCACCATGTCCTCTCGACGTTGTACCTCACCTCCAGCATATCGTCATTCTGCCTCACCTCCCCAATCTCCACCAAACAATCCTCTTTTCCATCTGGCACAACCTCACAGGGTCAATTGGTCTGCGCCATATGCCTGTCAACAGACCTGCACAATGCCTCCAAATGTCACTCCAGACCCTTTGGGATGGGAGCAAGGTCAGATGCCGGAGGAATGAGGAAGGAAAACTCATCAACCCAACTGGCGTCATACTATGCTTCGATTGGAACAGTCGTCGGGGATGCACATCCACCTCGCACGACCAACGTCACGAATGCACTGGTTGCGGAAACAAGAATCATGGAGCTCAGTTCTGCCCTCGAGCGCAGAAAAAGGCAAGCCCTCACTCCATATAAAGCTGATGTGTGGGAAGCCCTTCTTCATCAGCATAACCTTCTTGCCAAATATCCTAAACTTCCCCTCTTGCTGCGGCAAGGCTTTGATGCTGGAATTCGCCATATTCATGCAACCGCGACGCCAGCTAACAGTCCCACCCTGTATATACATTCAGAAGCCTACCAACAAGTGGTTGCAAAGGAATTTGAACGCGGTCACTACATTGGTCCTTGTACACTTCAGGAAGTGGAATACCTTATTGGTCCCTTCCAATCCTCACCACTTTCATTGGTTCCTAAACCAGGCAAGCCTGGTAAATTTCGTGCTGTCCATAATTTCTCTTACCCTCATTCTCCGACCGCTACACTCTCTTCTATTAATTATACAATTGACTCTAATATATATCCATGCACATGGGGTACCTTCGCAACAGTATGCTACACCATATTTAATCTCCCACCTGGGTCTCAGGCCTCCATTCGTGATGTGGCGGAAGCATATCGCACCATTTTCATCCTCTCCAGTCAATGGCCTGGGTTGGTCATTAAGCTACGGGAAGAAAATGCCTTCGCTATCAACACCAACAATAATTTCGGCCTCACTTCTGCTGGGGGAATTTACGGTGAGGTGGGGGACGCAGGGACAGACATCTTCCGCGCACATGGAATTGGTCCCCTTTCAAAATAGGTGGATGACCATATCTTCTTCCGCATACTTTGTGAGTACCTTGCATCTTATAATGCTCAGCGTCAGCATTCACATGCTATCATTGTGCAAAACGGGGGTCGAGCCCAATTGGGCAGTTGTTTTTGGTACCGTGGAGAGGCTATGCCTAATGACCTTCCAGCGGAATTGGACGAGGATGCTGCTTATCCAATTTGTGACTACTCAAACTCATCAAACCGTTCTGAACTGGATTCCCTTTTTACGTACTGTGACGCTGATATTGATACTCTATCAGAACAGTTGGGTATACCATGGGAACCCTCCAAAACGATCCCCTTTTCCACAAAGGTACCATATCTCGGCTTTGAGTGGGATCTCTCAGAATGGACGGTCTCAATCACAACCGAGAAAAAGGCCAAATACAAGGCAGCAATCGAGGAGTGGTTATCACAACCGACACACACATTGGAGGAGGTTCAAAAGCTATACGGAAAGCTTCTTCACGCCAGCAATGTTCTACCAGCAGGACGTGCTTACCTCACCAACCTGGAGACCCTTATGGGGTCATTCACCAACAATCCTTTCATCCCACACCATGCCCCTCGACATACAGCTGCTGACCTTACGTGGTGGCTCAACCAACTCAGCTCCACAAAGCTCACGTGTCCCATCCCCGGCCCATGCACGGTCACAGACAGAGGTGCCTTCTCAGACGCCAGCTCAGGTGTTGGCATCGCATTGTTATTGGTGGCAGGTGGCGAGCGTGGCAGCTCATTCCAGGCTGGAACACAGATGGGAGAGACATTGGTTGGGCAGAAGCGGTGGGCTTCGAATTTCTCATCCGTACTCTCTGCACAGTCAGCAGACCGGGTGAGTACTTCCGCGTCTTCGGCGACAACCGTGGAGTTGTTGAAGGCTGGTGGAAAGGAAGAAGCAGGAACAGAGAGGCAAATGAGGTTTTCCGACGCATCCATGACATCGCAGCTACTTACCAATGCACTTTTATCACACGCTACGTCACCAGCAAAGAAAATCCGGCTGACGCCCCCTCACGAGGAATTTACTCAGCGTCTGCTTACCTCCTCCCAGCTGTCCATATTCCAGAGGTGCTACGACAGTTCGTCATCGACTTTGACAGCGAACCTCTTCCCTGTGAGTTGGAACTCAAAGCTCGCGGAATCCCTCCACAACCATTCCCCAAACCGGAACGTGACCCCACCTGTGTCAACCCCGACTACGAATCGGATCCCTTTATATTCACCCCGTCAGACTGGACTTAGCCTAGCCAACTCATCTGGCAGGAACAAATCAAGCAGACCATCAGCATACAGAAGCCACCTCACACCTCACCCATCACGTCTCCGCCCTCACTGCCTTGCTCGAGACCGTCTCCGACTATGGAAACCAGCCATTACGGTACGATATCCCCAGGCCAACCTCTCAGAGGAGACCCTCATCCGCATCTTTGATGTGATGACAAATGCATGGGCAGACTCGACGCAAGAGGCTTACAGCTCAGGGATCCTTGCATATCATGTGCATTGTGACAAGATGGGAATATCAGAGCAACAGCGGGCGCCGACCAGCCAACCCATCATGGCAGCCTTTATTGCCAATATGGCGGGGGCGTACTCAGGTTCAACCATCTCAGGCTATGTTTATGGTGTGCGCGCATGGCACATTCTGCACGGACTTGAGTGGAGGCTCAATTCATTGGAGACAGATGCCTTGCTGAAAGGGGCTGAACGGCTTGCGCCCGACTCATCAAAGAGAAAGAAAAGGCGACCGTACACACAGGAGTTCATAGCCAAGATTCATCAACAGCTCAACCTCAATGACCCGTTCGACGCAGCAGTTTTCGCCTGTCTCACAACGTGCTTCTATTCAGCAGCCCGCTTAGGAGAATTCCTTGTCCCCCATCTTGATGCCTTCAATTCATTGCACCACATCACCATGGCCAATCTCCGCTCAGAACGGAATCAGAACAACCTTGAGGTGACCATCCTACACATCCCTCAAACCAAAGCAGCTCCACTGGAAGGCGAAGATGTCTTCTGGAGTTGACAGCCAGGCCCCACCGACCCATATGAAGCCTTGGACAACCACCAACATGTCAACAATCCAACAGACGATGACCATCTATTCGCTTACCACCACAGAAACCGACTCCGCCCCCTCACAAAACCTGCATTCATCAAATGCATCACCACTGCTGCACAACAAGCTGGTCTAGAACCCCTCCAAGGTTATGGCATCAGGATTGGTGCAACTCTCTTCTACCTGCTACAAGGTGTGCCGTTTGAGGCAGTGAAAGTCATGGGGCGATGGAGTAGCGACGCCTTTCTGTGATACCTTCGAAAGCATGCTCAGATCCTGACACCTTACATCCAAGCCAACCCCGAAGTCCACGATGCCTTCTCACGGTTGGTCATTACGGACTCCCAAACAATTCTCCAAGGCCGCCGCTAATTCCCAAGGCAACAAACACTTGTGGACAAGTAAGTACAGCAGTCTATCTCCTAGCACAATGGGTAATGAGACTCACTCGTCGTGTCACTAGACTCCTAAAAGCATGGGTTTCACAGCTCATCTCTTGCCCCACTTTTCTGGTTTAGACTGCTTCTCGGGTCCGGAAGTGCTTCGCGCTTTCACCCATCTCGCTTATGCACTACCCGCTTCATAGCTCACATGTAAATACTTACCATCATCAGCATCATTCTTCAATTGATGCCCTTCCCTTCACACTTGACCACTGAAGTGAAGAGGCAAAGACATATGTAGACATAGGGTTGAGACTTCAGCTTCAATGTATGTGTTGCACTCCATTGTCTGGACATTGTCTCAAATTTTGGAGTCAGATTGGAATGAGAGAGCAGAGTAGAGAGCATGGATTGATTAATGAACAATATATGAACTAAGGTACCTAATAATAGTTCTAAGGTTTTTATACTATGGAGGAAACTAAGTGGAGACTGTATGTGTACTAGTGAGCAGGCAGATGTGTAAGTTATTCTGCACTACTCAGAGTTGTCTAACTATGTGTAATCTAAGTGTCTACATGTTCCAGGACTTGTAGTACTTCAAGGAGATCATGAGGTTGGAGTTCATATAGTCAGAGATCGGAGTTGGTCAGAGGCATGTATATAACAGTATTTCCCCCTTAGGCTGAACCTTGAGGCTTGTGCATGGGAATGGTCACATGCTGGTTGGTTTTGGTTGTTTGAAATTTTCATTCAGTCCTCTCTTCAATATTGTCATTCTACCTCCCCCATTGATATGTTGCACACTGATTCTGACTTGGAGGATCTCAAGGACCTGGAAACACAAGAGCAGAAACTCATGCTCCAGTGGGAGGAGCTTAATTGGAAGTGAGAACAGATGGAGCAGAAGTGACAGAAGGCAGAGGAGCATGCAGAGGCAGAATGGGTGGCAGAAGAAGCACAGAAGGTGGCTGAGGCAGAGGAGGCAGCAGAGGCAGAGAAGGCAGCAGAGGCAGAGTAGAGGAAAACCATGAAGGGGAAGAAGAAGGTGCAGCCAAAGGAGAAGGTGGCTGCGATGCAGCAGAAAGTGGTCACGACATGGGAGTCAGCCGGAGTGTATGAGGCAGTGATTGGAGTCATCTGCATTCAGTGCATGCAGGCAGGGGTGAAGTGCCTATGGCCAAGGTAAGTCCCAGTCTTTATTTTTCTTTGTTATGATTTAATTATTGACTTGTGATTTGTTTTTAGGGAGGGTACCAGCAAGGTGGCATCATGCAAGCACTGCCAAATGCAGCACAAGGGTTGCAATATCAGCAGAGGAGCTGCAAGGTTGGAGGGTCAGGCAGAGTCAGAGGTACAACCAGCCAAGGCAATGGGGGCAGCAAAGCCCAAGTCCAAGATGACAGTGGAGGTGCAGAAAGGGCTGGGTATCAAGCATGTTGTTGATACCTGAGGGAGATCCAGGACTTGTTGGAAGACATGTCCTGGATTCAAGATCCCCCATATGCACTGTCGGAGCCAAGTGCATTGGAGTACATACCATCAGACCAGGAGGAGATTGACACAGAGCAGAGTACTTGAATGGAGGTATGAGAGGGTCTGGCAGCCTTAGATCAGGGAAGAAGTTGAGGTGGATAGTCAGAGGAGTCAGAGGAGTTGGAGAAGGAGGTAGTCAGAGCAGTGATGGGTGAACAGGAGGAGGAGAGGTCAGATGCAGAAACAAGGAGTGAGAGTGAGGGAGAGGTTAAGGTGTTGAAGAGGAAAAGGGATGAGTCATCAGATTCAGAGGAGGATGAGGAGGAGGATGAGGATGACAGAGGTTGGAAGGAATGAGGATGTATGAGGCACCAGCAAAGCGTGCTCATCAGTAGATAGTGGTTTTTAGAGTTTTTTTTTTTTTTTTTTTCTTGTTTTTTTTTTTTCTATATACTTGTCTTTTTTGTTAATGATGTTTTTGGTGAATTGTAAGCTAAGTGAGAGATGAAAGGGTCTGGGTTTGTCAGGGTAAGCAGAGTGAAAGTCAGAGATGAGGTCGGGCATGTTCAAGTTCAGTAGCTGGGAGCCAGGATTGTTCTTCATTGGTGCCTTCATAACCTAACCAGCAACCAAGTACAATAGCTTGCACTTGCATCATTGATCAAGCTTGGAGTCAGGACTTCAGTGATTTCATATTTGATTTCACCTTTGACTTCAACAGGTGGAGGCAGAGATTGAGTCTGATTCAGAATATCATTTGGAGTAAATGGTTCCAGCATAGAAATGTGGTAAATGGGGTGAACACCGTGCATGGAGTCAGAAGTGTAAAGTAAAAGAGTGTGTGCCAGCTTTGGCGATGATATCGAAAGGACCATAATATTTTTCAGAGAGTTTCTTAGAGGGACATGTGGTGCAGAAGAACTTTGCTTTGATGAATGCTTGCTGTCTGACTTGGAAGTCAGGGGGCGGAGTTCATCAGAGGTCAGCGGAGACTTGATAATGCTTTTGTGATTCAGTGATAGCATTCTTGAGTTCTTTGTGTAATTCATCTAGATCAACAACAAAATCGTGAGTGTGAGCAGAGGCGAGGTCACATTCAGGGTGGATAGCCATGTTAGGGTGGTAACCTTTATTAGTGAAGAATGGTGAAATGCCAGTAGTAGCACTAGGAGCATTGTTGTAAGCAAACTCTGCAAGAGGTAATAGGCTTGACCAATTATCTTGCTGATAGTTGCAATAAATTTGGAGGTATTGCTCTAGTGTCTGATTAGTACATTCAGTCTGGCCATTGCCTTCAGGATGGTATCCGGAAGTGAAATGGAGTTTCATGTTGAGTGCTTTTCCTAAGGATCAGAAGAAGCGGGAGATGAATTCAGGTCCATGGTCAGAGGTGAAGTGTTTGGGGATGCTGTGCTTGGAGAACACATGAATGATGAAAAGCATGGTGAGGTCTTCAGAGGTGTAAGTGGAGGTGGTCAGTCAGGAGCTGTTTGAGCAATCCATAGGGTTTGTGTCATTGAGGTTTGGAATGCATACATGTCATACACAATTTGCAATACTTCTTCACAAAGTCTTGTAGTCCAGGCCAGGTGTATTCACAAAGGATGAGACTAGTTCTCTTATTTTGTCCAGGGTGTCCAGTGAGGATATGATCATGCTTGTGTCAGAGGATGTGGAGTCAGAGGTTGGATGCATCAGGAATGTAGATGCATGATTCATGATGGAGGTAACCATCTGGATCAAGGGACCAGTGTGGTTTTGGTTCCTTCATGTGAGCAAGGTAAACTGGGTCAGAGGGTAGCACAGTGAGGATGTCATGTCAGAATAGGTCAGAGTCCATGAGGGATACTGCACGGAGGGTGGGTTCAAAGAGTTGGGTGGCACGGAGGGATGCAGAGAGTTGTTCTTGGGTGAAAATAGGTCAGAAGTTGCTTGGGTTAATGCTTGCATAGTCACTATTTCCCCCTTTGGGGTAGACATCCCATCATCTAGTTAAAGAGTCAGGTTTCATACTGAGACATCCAGGGCAGAAGCAGATGATGAGGTTGAATTGGCAGAGATATTCAGACCAGTGGGCTTGTCAGTGAGTAAGAACTTTGGTAGTTGCAAAATATGTTAGATTCTTGTGGTTGGTGATGACATCAATTGGAGCAGTGGAGCCTTCCAGATAATGTCACCATACTTTAAATGCATCGAAGATTGCTAGTAGTTCTTTGTCATGGGTGTCATAGTTGATTTCAGGACCTGTGAAAGTATGTGAGTGAAATGCAACAGGGTGAATCTCATTGTCAGAGGTGCAGATGGAGAGGATCACTCCAAGCGCATAGTCAGAAGCATCAGTTTCCACAATAATCAGATAGTTGGGAACCCAGTGAGTGAGGATCAGAGCAGTTGTAAATGCTTTCTTGAGCTTGTTGAAGGCTTTTTGAGCAGCGTCATTGAATTGCCAAGGGGTTCCTTTCCTTGTGAGTCAGGTGAGCAGAACAATGATGTCAGAGTAGTCAGAGATAAATCATTGGTAGAAATTCACAAAACCTAAAAAGGATTGAACATCCTTAATCTTCTTGGGTTGGCCAATCTTGGATAGTCTTGATCTTGCTTTCATCCATCTTGAGGCCTTCTGGGAAAGAATGAATCCAAGGTAATTAACTGTGTTCATAGAGAAATTGCATTTGTCAGAGCGGCATACAGACCATGTTGCCAGAGACATCAGAGGACTTCGCGACATGTTCCTTATGCTGGGTAGGATCATCAGAATAGATCAGAATGTCATCAAGGTAAACAATGACAGACACATCTAGTAAATCACTTAGTATGTTGTTCATGAACTGTTGAAAAATGGCAGGTGCATTGGATAGTCCAAATGGCATAACATTCCATTCAAATGATCCATAGCATGTTCGGAATGCTGTTTTCCATTCGTTGCCTTCTGCTATGTGGACTAGGTGATAGGCATGTCGAAGGTCAATAGCCATATAGATGCATGCTTTAGCAGCAGTGGACAGGAGGTCGGAGATGAGCAGAAGCAGATATCAGTCTTTCTTCATGATCTTGTTTAAACCTCTAAAGTTGACACAAAGTTGTAATGATCCATCCTTTTTGTGAATGAAAAAGATCGGAGCACCATGCAGAGAGGTTGAAGGTTGAATGAAACCGATTCGGAGGTGCTCGTCAATAAATTCTCAGAGGGATTGAAGTTCAGATTGTGAAAGGGAGTACATATTTCCAACAGGAGGGGAAGTGCCAGGTTCAAGATTGACCTTGAGGTCGTAAGGTCAATGGGGTGTGAGCATTTCAGCTTTAGATTTACTGAAGACATCTGCAAAGTCATGGTATTCAGGAGGAATACTAGACAGATCAGGCACTTTGTCAGAGACAGAAGCAGCATGGGCGGAGATGATGGGATCAGAGAGGTGAACCATGAGACTTTGAGCACCAGGTAACTTGCATGCATGCTCTTGCAAAAGCAGCTGCATTGATTAGTGAGATGCGAGGCACATCAGAAGATGCTACAGAGATCAGAGGTGTCAGAGGTGTAACTGTAGGAGTTGGCAGAGGAAGCAGAGGGGTCAGAGGTTCCAATAATGGAGGTGTAGGCAGCAGACATCTGGAAAAACACTCTAGGCTCTGGGGTTAAACCAGAGAATGTGAAAGATTCTGAGAGAAGCTCAGAGCATCCCAGAGCGCCCTTCAGCCCAAAGCATCCCAGAGCATCCCACCTCCAAGTTGTTTTTGGACCCTTTTCTCTGGGATGCTCTGAGTTAACCCAGGATGCTCTGTAATGCTCCACACACCTGGTCAGATTAACCAGATTTACATTTATTATTTAGCTCTGTGATGCTCTCAGATTCACTGTGATGCTCTGATGCTCTTTTCAAAATTAATTGATTGCTGGTATTAAATAATGGGCATAATGATTGAATAGCATCTCAAAGAATAGAGCAAAGCATAGCCCAGAGCAGAACATAAGATAGAGAAGCAAGCAGGACAACATGGGGAGGTGATGTGGCAGGGACAGACAAGCAGTAATTATCAACAGATGGATAGAAGAAATAGTATACAAATACTAGCCTGACTGGTGGGCCCAGTGGCTGTTAAAAGATATCCATTCCATTGTCTGCAATATTGTCAAGATCGGTGGTGTTGACGTCCTTGATCTCTTCCTCATTGACTTCATCTTCATCTTCAAGAAGATGTGACAAGTCACTGCATGATTGCCTAAAGACAAGTCAGAAAACAAATTCATGAAGACAACCAAAAATCCCACAAGATTATCTTGAATATTGTCGATGCATACATATCCGTCCATTTCTTGGATTTCTTCACTAGGCCTTTCCAAGTCTTGAAGTGATAAATGAACCTAGTAAATGGAGCATTATAAGCAATGCATAGATAAAAGTTGAATGATTATACCTTGCTCTGATTTGAGGTTCTCGAAAGTGAGTTAAGACGCACCCACTACCTCCACAATATTCACCAATACTATGCTCAATCTAAAAGTAAAGGCTAGAATGAGTACTGATAAAGATGGAGGGTCAAAAGACAGCCCACAGCTACAATGACTAGGATGACAATTGTTATTGGTACCTCCTTCTGCTGGAGCATATGCTTTCTTGTCATCGCCTCTGCCTTAGACCCTCCTTTTGTCATATTAAACCAGATCACCTGGATTAGGTCTTTGATGAAGGCATTCCCAAAGGGCTTTGAGCTATTCAATGTCTTCACCTAAAATAAAGAAGCAATTAGAATGAGCACATCGTTAACAATGCAACATACCTTAACATCCAGGTCTCCATAGAGGAAGTTGGAAGTGGTCAATAACCATGTCACTTTCTCTTTAATATCATCACTTGATCCACAGGACAGATTAAAATATCCAGCAACTTTCTGATGGGCCTTCATAATTATTGAATTGAATAAAATAGTCTGGCCATATGACACCTAAAATTGTGCATTTGTCATGTGTCATTAAAAGAAGGCAATTGAAACATACATAGGTAAGTAGTTTGCCCTTGATGTCATTGTCCTTGGCCATGGCTTGGAGACCTGCATTTGCTGTTGCCTGAGAGGCTGGACCTAGGGCAGTGGGTGTCTCTCCAATAACAGTCCAGAGCCAATCCATCTTATTGGTATCAGAGTCAAGTACCCAATTCCCAAAGCAGACTTGGGTGTAGAGGTACGACTTTGCCAAATCTGCTAGCATGTGAACTTCAGAAGACATGAAATGCTCACGAGTGACTTTGCCATTGCCAGTGGTGGATGCAGAGCTACTTGGTTTGGAAGAGGCAGATGCTTGCACCTTAGACAAGGCAGAAGACACAGAGGATGAGCCTGCGGAATGTTCTTGACCTTTGGATTTCTTAGAAGATCCCTTCTTGGACATTGCTTTTGTGACTTTGTTGGCATTAGCTTCATTATTATCCATCTAAAGACAATTATGTCAGACAGTAAATAGAAGTAGAATATAAACTATACCCTATTGTCATCCAGAGCACCAGGTGTTATATTGCCAGTGCATGCCACAGTCTCTTCTGAAGGCCCTTCAGCTTCGGCAGCCATTTCTTCAGGTTGGTCTTCCTCTTCATTGTCTGTGTTGTCTTGAACCTTGGCTGCATCTTCTTCTTCAGCATCTTCATCGGTGTCTTCCCCACCTGCATTGGCAAACTCTGGAATGCCAGGTACAGCATTGTTGGCATTGGCAAGTTCCTGAGCAAATGAGGCTTCATCATCACTCAATAGTTGACGAGTCCTCTTCAAGGCTGGAGTGCCATCATCATCCTTGTTGTCTTCTTCATTACCAGAATCTTCTTTGTCTCTGAGAGCTTTATTCCGTGCCTGTATTGCTAAAAGAAAAAATCATAGTCACTCTTGATAATAAGTATTTGAGAATAGAATGACATACCCAGATCTTCTTGGGCTTTCTTCACCTTTTCTGAAGTCTTTTGCTTAGCTCCACCTTTTTGCTGAGCCTTCTGGAATTTTAGAAACTCTGCATATTGCTCTGGGGAAACTGTCAGTGCCTTCTTAGATTTGGAAGCAGAAGAAGATGTGGCTTTTCCTTGGGAGGATGCTCCTTGGGTCCCTAATATAGAAAATAAAATATGTATGGTCCAAGAGAAGTAGCAAGTACCTTTGGTTGCCATAGAGCTTGCTTTATGCTTTGCTGGCACAGCAGTGGTGCTTTCCTCTTCTGACACATCAGGAGACCCAGTAGACATGGCCTCAGCAGCTCCTCTCCTGGTCACAGTCATTGTGTGAAAGTTGATGTAAAAGATAAGGGAAGGAAGAGAGGATGGAAGGTATGAAAGAATAAAAGATGCACAAACTGTAGAGCACAAGTTTAGTTTTAAAAAAGATCATGTGAGATGGTAAATCTGAATTGGCTTTAAAAATCAGTGGAACATTAACATATTATGTGACATTAATAGAAATTATGTGGTTGTAATAAGTATCTAATCCTCCTCTGAATCTACATCAGATTCCTCATCATGATGACCATCTCTACTCCAGTGAAAGGTTTTGGTATCCTTACATCCATTCGCATCCACCACCCAGCCTTTGGAACATTTATCAGTGTGGAAGACAAGTGACACTCTTTTTCTACAGAAGTGCAGATTAAAGTGAATAATATTCCTAGAAGGAAATATTACCATATCACCATTCCTGAGCTTTAAAACAAGCCCTGGTTCCATCAAGACCAACTTGCCACCTCGACAATTGTCACTGGATATAACAAGAACAAGGCAGATATCCTTATCTCCCATGTCTCTGTGAATTCTTGTGGAGACATTGATATTCAATACATAGCCACCAAAAGGATAGACAGGTGAGATACCACAGTTTGGAAGCATATCGACAAAGATCGACAACTCTTTGAATGCATCAGGGAGGAGTTCTCTAAGCTATAAAAATGATCAGGAACTTCATCCCAAGATAGAGAAATGAAACTCACCAGGTCATGAATCCATTTGAATACTGGCTCAAACACATCAGATAGCATCTTGTATATTTCATCATTAACCTTGGCCTCTTGGCTTAGATGAGGAACATTCAGGCTAGAATTAACTCATTTTTGACCATCCCACTGCAGCGTTGACGGATCAGCATTTGGCAGAGTACCGTAACCCTTCAGATGTTTGATGTAGATTCAATGCTCCAGGTTCTAATGTCGTACCTTTGTTCCAAACTTTGCATAGTATCAACAGTGAAGGGCCTCAAAGGTATTAGAAATGCCTTCTTCCAAAGTATTGATGAAATGCAGTTGGTTAGTTAAAATGAATTCCACTTTATCGAGAAGAGTTTCTCACATGGATTCTGGCATGTTGGGAAGGACCATCGTCAACAGTTCATCACTAGAGTTGTTGATTCATAACATTTTCCTTTCAAGAGGTAAAAACATTGAAGTAAATGCAGGAGAACACAACATACCCTTCAAGATGAGTTGTATTGAGACCAAGATAGGTTTGGAGATTTGGGCATTGTCCAGAAGTGAGCTGTTTATGAAACTAAATTCCAATTCAAAAAAGCAAAATGACACATATATACATAAAAACTTACCTTTCGCTTGAAGTCCTCCAGGTCAAGAGCCCAGGCAGCATGACTTGCAAGGCTTCTTTGAAGTTTCATTTCATTGAATCTCCCAACTGGATCCCTAGGATACTGTATCTTGGTATTATATACTCTGTCTGCTTTGAAATTGACTCTAAAAGTCTCCAGACTGCCATGGGACATAGGTGAGTGCCAATTTGGAGGATTTAAAAACAGCTCATCATTTGTTGATTCTATATTAGAAGGCTCTCTTGCAAGAGGAGCTGTGTCCCTAGGAGGTGTTGGCAGGTATGCAGAAACATTGTGCTGCCTTGCAGGAGAAACCAACCTAGCAGCAGTGGCTGTGGCAGAAAAATCTATTGGGGTAAACATTGCGGTATTGAGGAGGTTGAGTGAGTGACTGGGTAAGGCAATGTCTAGCACACATTCTCCCCAACTGTTCCAGTCTCTGGCCTTGATGAAGTCACTAGCAAAGAACATGAACTTCTCAGAAAACAGAGATGGAAAAAACATAGTAGCTAACTTACTTGAATAAACCAAAGCTATCAAAAAATGTTGTCCATTTTAATGAGATCCATACAATTGATATCTTGAGTCTGATAAAAGCTTTGTAGGAATTCTGTTGGAAAGAATACTGTCATCTGTAAAGGGTACTTCCTGTGAAGGTAAGCAATCTTAGGAATAAGGATCTTCTTGACCATGTTACCAAGAGGGGAGCCTAGCGAGGGAATAAATAATGCCTACATTGCAATTGAAAAGAAGAAGAAAACTTACTGGAGGGAAAGCAAATAAATCTAGCCATGATTCCAATTGTTGTACCATCAATGTGGAGAAGATGGGTCTTTGTCTGAGCACATGAAATGAGAACGAGAAGGTAGATAGACCCTGCTGTGTGTCAGACATACAACTCAGCTTTGAATGGAAAGGAAAAAAATACCAGCACCAGCCAATCTGATTGTAATAATACCATGTGCAAGGTAAGTATGAAATTTGTCTCTTGACAGTTTGGTAAGTGGTTCGAGCTCATCCCAAACATGACTCATAGTGTACCCTGGATGACTATCCATATATCTATTGAAGAATGAGATCTCTAATTTTGTTATATAAGACAAACCAAAAAAGCTTACCTTTGTACTAAACATGCAAACTTCATCATGTTGAGATAATAAACCAATTGAAGAAGCACTTCTGATTGATCAACTGCCGCACAAGCATTAGCAAAGTGTAGCATCTTCCCGATCAGGTCAGCACCTTGGGTGCATTGTTGATGCCATTAAAGAAAGGCATGATATCGTGTGCTGAAGCCTGCGCTGAAAGAAGACGAAGGACATCTTCAGGTAGCCCGATTATACCACCTTTCTTTTGAGCTGAGCTGAGGTCAAAGGTTGAGCACCGCAGAGTTCAGCCACATTAAAAACTGAGGTGAAGAACTGTCGAAGTGGCATTGAGGGAGGAGGTTCCTCTGCCTGTGGGATGCTACTTGCAGCTGAGTAAGTCAGAGGACTTCTGCACTGCCTTGGATGACTGTTGCCAGGTGGTGCATCGCTGGGGTTCCCAGAAGCATTTTCCTCAGCTTCCTCATCTTGAGATCTGACTAATGGTCCAGGTTGCTTGACAGGGTTAAGCAACTGATTGATAGCTGCATCATTAGGGGCATGATCCTGGCCCCAATCCTCTGCACATTGTTGTGACTGACAATTCTGCAAGGCTTTGCCTCCATGAGATATACCACAATGATCTCTGGGGGGTAGCCAAGGACCACTGCCACCACCGCCACCACCACCTCCTCTGCCACCTCCTCTGCCACCACCACCCAAACCTCCCCAACCCCTGCCCAAACCTCCCCAACCCCAACCTCCTCCTCCAGCTCCACCTCCTCCATTACCACCTCCTCCATCACCACTGCCCCCACTGCCACCATCACCACCTCCATTATGGCCTGGAGGTGCATCATCATTCATCCAATTCATGAGTTCCTCTGAACTGCCACGATGCCCTTGCTCTTGGCTTGGAGAGCCTGATGCTTCAGCAGGGTGTGCACTTGATATAGCCTCCATGGGTGAATGAGTTGACCAAGGTCCTGCACTAGTGACTGGCCACCAAGGCATACTTGGAGAATCCAAGTGAAAGGGATTGGTGAATGGGGAAGGCACTGTCGATGGGGGATATAATGAATTGATGTCAAGTAGTGGGGCAACCTGCACTGTCTGGTCTGGAATACTAGCATTCAGCAGTAAAGAGTTAAAGCTTTGCAAATGTGATGCATTGTTTGGAAAGCCTGATGGATCATGGTCCTCAGTACCAAAGAGATTGTCATTGGTGAAGGAATTCAGAAACTTATTGCAAGCAAGATTTTGAGAGATGGAGGTGGAGGCGTTCACACTCAGAGAAGACCAGCTCCAAGAAGAAATCATGGGCAGATGAGTGGGGGGGATCACATGAGGTGCCAGAGAAGCATAGTGAAGTGCATTGGCTGTCAACAATGAAGAATTGGCACTGTCACCTGGCAAAGGGAAAGGACCATCATCCCCATAACTCTGGGTGAGAGTTGACTGGAGAAATGACAAGCTGTCTATTACACATGTCAGACATTGCAACACAAGATTAGATTCTCAGATGATGATGTACCTGGGGTCCAAGAAGCAAGTTCATGGCATTAGAATTGGAAAAGGAAATGGCTGGAGGATTTAAATTGGCTGAGTTGGAGCTAAAAGCATGCTCAAATTTCATAGCAAGAGCAATGTGATGAGACAGTTCAGGCCCACTGGCTTGCAAAGGATTGGAGAGAGTGGAGACAATAGCAGCAACATCAGAAGCTAAGAGAACAAGGGATGCCATACAATGAAGAGATGTACTTAGGGGGTTCTGTTCATGTAAGCCATCCCGATGCATGAAGTAAGTCCATGTGACTGTACCTTTCACTTCTCAGTTGCATCAGTTGTATCTGTGTTGATCTCTCCTTCATTGTTGACCACTCCCTCTGGGAAAGTTGAGAGTGTAAATTGACTTGATATCTCAACTTTCCCACTCCCTCAACTCCTCTACCCATGCACCAAAGGCTGAAGTGGCCCAGAAGCCCCCCTCCAAGCTTCAGGGCCTAAGTATCTCCCCCTGCTTTCCCTATGCCCAACAATGCCATCCCACAATCTGCTCCTCCACTCACAGGCCATTCCTGGCATCATGGATATTGGTTCTACCAGGTTGTTGGATATTGAAGGAAGCCATCGGTCTCTGTCAAGGAACAAGACAATGTGGTGGACTGGCAATGGTCAATTGGAGGAGATCTGGAAGAGATCAGAGAAGGTAAGAGTTGGAATGAAAGTTTACTTGATATGAAAATGATGTGCTGATGCTTTCTTTCATCTTAGATCTCACTGTGACTACCTCCCTCACTGGCAGCTCGCTTCCCTTCACCCTCCCATTCACCCTCACCACTCCACGATGTCTCCCATCCTCTAGCTCTCTGTCTCCTCATCGTCTCTCTCCCACTGCTGCTTCTCTTTTACTGCCATTCCTTGGCCTCAAGCCATGCTCCCACCTCATCCAACGGGCACATCCTGTGTGCCTGCATCCAGTGGAGCAAAAAGCTTCAACCTGCAACCCTTACTCTGATCATGTCCAGTCTGCTGCCATGCCCCCTGCATCTCTCTTCTCGCTCTCACTGTTATTGCCATATCAGGACCATTGCCTGTTTGCTCTGCCACTGGTCCTTGAGTCCAGAGTCCAGGAGGACCAAGAATATGGACACCCATTGCATTTGTACAACACTAATCAGCCATCACCATTACCATCACCACAACCCTTACCAGCAGTACCTCCCTCCACAGAATGCTCCATTATGGCCATCTACAAGTTCATCAGACAAGACTGACAAAGATTCTCCCCCCTCCAAGTCTGCCATGCACCCCTACATGAGCCCTATGTCTTCATTATGGTCATGGTGGGCAGCTACTTGTGGACCAGCAAGATGCCATTCCTCATCAGCCAGACAAGAAGTATGTGCATTCAAGCCTTTTCGACTTGGGCGAGGAGGGTAAATCAGAGGATGAGAATGCCATGGACATCGAGGAAGATCCAGAGGAAGCTGAGCACCAGTGACATTTGGAGGAGCAATGGAAGTTTGACCAAGATGATGTGCCTCCTGTTGGACCAGAGGGTTCAGATGAGCAGGACCACATATTGGTTGATGACTACAATGCAATGTACATTTTTTATATCTTGCATAGGTTGACAAATAGCTGATAGAATCTTCAGTTACCTAAGGCACACAATGACCCTCTTCACAGAGACTGACCATCTCCACCTCCTGAATGATCCCTCGGTGATTGTTAATGGGCAGGATGGTTGTCAACATGTTGTCATGCCCTACTGACTCGGTATGCCTCCAGCAATCATGCGAAGCCCCAAGGAGTCCTACGTGTTTATCCACCCAACATGCCCTTCCCTCTACATGCCCTTCCTCCCAACCATCCTCTTGCCATGACTGCTGCAGCCAATGGTACCCCCATTACAATGCAGCATCAAATCAGTACTTTTCAGTCCCCCACAGAATCCTGAAGGACTGGCAGGATTCCTGAGGACTCCTAAGGACTAATATAGTATACATGACCTAAACAGTGTACAATCATTGTTGTGACTTATCATATTATCTGATAAGCTATTCCTCATATAGAAATAGCTAGGCATTAATTATTATATAATAATTTGCATGTTAAATCAGTAGAGGCCAAAAGGCTTGTAATGTAGTATAAAATGATAGTAATCTCTTAGATATGCTTATGTAATCTAGACTTTGGACTGGCTGATCATTATATTTTTCTTATGTCTTCATAAAATACTAGTAATCATCTGTAAGATCAGACTGACCTCCAATGCTGACTATATCAAGTTAATTTTATTTGCCCAATTAAACAAAGGCACTGAGCATTATATTAGCAAAGTGGATCTATTAATATGAAACCAGCTGTAAATCACATATACTATAAATACTTAGCCAAATCTTAAAAAAATAAAGTCAAGTCCTTATAAATCCTCAGAAATCCTCAGGACTCACTTGAAATTAAATCTTGAGCAGGTAAGCAAAATTAATACAACCCTCAATCATTGCATAAGTATAGCTTCAGGCAACAAGTAATCTACCAACTACACTATCATAGCCATAAAATTTTTTTTAACTTTCTTCTACATATACCCTCCTTCTATATATATTTTTCAATAATTGTGCTCCTCCTCATAGCTATTTTTGGTACTTTCTCATCAGCCCTTTATACTGCTTTTCATATTACTTTTTTAGAAAGTCTATTTTTAACTTCAGACTACTTTTTAATCAGTATTTTATCATATTTATAGTAAAACTGATCTTTTTATATGCCTAGCCCCTTATTTGAGCTATTTTTGGTACTCTTTAAAATCAAATATAATATAAATAAATAAATAGATATTTTTAGAATTTCTGTATTTAATTTATCACTGGCTTTTCAAAAGTTTTTTGCATTTTTCTCACTGATGGTGCAAGCTAATGATATCATGTGACCAGATTTGGAATCAGTATTGTCATTTGCATTATTTTTATTTATAGCACTTTTCTGGACAATGACATTTATCATATCACATTAATATTTCTGACCTTGATATATTATATCAATAATTAAGGCTATTTGATTATTTAAAATCAGTTTTCCTTTTTTAGTAATCTTAAAATAGACTATTAATATGGGGAACTATGTATTATATAACATTAACTATATTTCAACTGTTATTTATATATAGTCCTGTTGAGTAAATTTGGCTGGTGCCTCTGCCATATTTGAGTCCTGAAAATCCTCAGGAATCCTGGATAATCCTACAGGAATCTATGGGGGACAACAAAGACCTCCATCAAATCAAGAAGATGCAGCTGCCTACTGCCACTCCTCAAATGCAGATATCTTCCAACAGTGGCATGCGTCCTCCTGGCATCCCTGTGACCAACCTGCAGCCAAATGGGACCATCGCCCACTATGTCTCACCTCCTCATCCTCTTCCCATTCCAATCCCTCAACATTCACCTCCCAATGGTGTCAATGGTGTCAGTCAGGCTGCCATCACTATGCCTCATGTTGATGTACAGAAGCCTGAAGTCGTGTCTACTCCTGCTATCACCAATGGCATGACTTCTGTTCCTCAGATGGAACCTAATGCCGAGATCACTACAAATAGTGTTCCTCCATGACTGAAGTCACAGAATGTGACACCTTAGGCTCATCTCGGCCTTGGTGTGTCCACCAATGGCTATTATCTCACTCAGATGCCTGGTGTCTCGGATATGACAGCGGTCAATTCAGCATCCTTCTCGCAACACAATCAAGCTCAGCAGCTTGCACATGGTCTGTCTCCTCAACAGGTGCAGAACCTCCGCACCATGTTTGCAAGCAGTATGCCCAACATCACCCCCAACCTCGCTGCTTTCCAGGCCAAATCTGAAGCTGCTACCCTCTCAACAGATGCAATGGCACAATGGAGCCATCCAGTGACCACCGTCTATAGTCAATGGCATCGACAGCCAGATCAATGACACTCACGTATTGAGCCCTAGCATCAGACATGCAGTACCTGTGCAATCACCTTCTGCTAATGGGTCGCGGCCTGTACCAATGAGGAATGGGGTGCACATCAACAGCCAACACTCCATGTCACCTCACATAGTGCATTCACCTTCACCATTGCCCAACATCTCACAATTGCAATTGCCTCCTCGTCTGCCAATGATGCCCAACATGGGCATAGCATCACCATCTTTACAGCAACAGCAACCTGTTGGTGGGACACAGAGCATATATTGAGCTATCTTCTGTCAAATGGACATTTACCTTGTATGAGATGTCCCTTTGCTGTTGCATAATACAATTTAATTTGTTGTCCTCACACTTCACCACCTTTTTCTTCTTTTTTCCTTCTACTCTCTAGTTTTCAATTCAAAAGACTCACTCTTGCCCCTCCTGACTCTGTTTTGTCCGTGTTTTGAAGTCTGCATTATGGTCATGGTGGGTGGCTGCTTGTGGACTGGTGAGATGCCATTCCTCATTGGCCAGACAAGAAGTATGCATGTTCAAGCCTTTTTGGCTTGGGCGAGGAGGTTCAGATACCAGAACTCAACTCCTAAACAGAGCGGAGGGTCTGAAGGGTATCTTGAGGTCATTGGTATGTTACTCAATTCTCGTGTCATGTTTTCCTGGACAATTAACAAATCTTCATTTAATTTTTAGGTGGCTGCATCTACAATGGCTGAGATTGAGTCTGGAAACATGGTTCCAACCAGTCCTGATGGACCCTGTAATGGACAAGGCAAGAATGTCGCCACCCACAATCATGCCACTGAAGGAGGCACAGGAGGACCAAGAAGAGAAACATGAAAACCGATACCAACATATAGATGAATCGCCATTACCATTACCACAACCCTTACCAGCCTCAGATCCACCACCACCAACCCAATTTGCAGACCCTGGAGGAGAGGAATTCCTCTGCCCTCTGTCATCATTGAATTTATCACCTTCACATTTGCCTTCACCCTATTCACTTCCTGAACTCAAACTGGAAGTAGGACAATCACCTCAACCTCAGCTCCAGTATGAAGGTGAAGATGAGCACCTCTGCAGCTTTCTCCACTGTCACCACCCCTACTATCATTGTCATCACTGCCACAATCACCTTCTTTGTCCTTTCTATCACCTCTGCTGCCAGCACTCTCAGAGCTTGAAGTAGAACCTGAGTATACTTCAGAACTTCAGCTTTTGGTTTGGTGCTGCATTCTCCATCTCTTTCACTAGGGGCATGACCATCTGAACCATCAGTGTTATTGCCCACACCATTACCTCCCTTCTCTTCATCACCTCTGCTGCCTCCTTTACCAGCACCCCAAGAACCAGTCCTTGCAGGAGAGCCAGAGACAGGACTTGACAATCTAGGCCTTGGTCTGCTCTTGCCCTCCCCTTCCACTGTGGGTTTACCCCCTCTTTTCTATTCTTCCTCTTTATTCTATGAATTTGAAGATGGTTGTGCACCTGAGTCACCCTACCTGCCTGCTGTTCTAGAGGACGACGGTACCAATGGTCATTTTTCACTGTTCTCCTCTGTCTTTTCTTCACCTTCTCCTGCACATCAATCTCTGGACCAACAATTCGGACAGTCAATGTGACAGTCTCATTTCTTTTTTTGCCAGGGAGTGATATGGATGATGACCTCAGCAAATCTGAACTGACCACTGCAGTTTCTACAGACATTGCCATGCCCCTGGCCCTGATCAATGACAGCAGCACCAATACTTCCACTGGCCTGAAGACTTCAGTGTCTCTGCCACAACTAAACACCACTCCTATTCCAAGTCATGTCATGATGCTGGACTTGTCGCATCGATCTTCCAACTTCATAATGTGTGACGGAGGTTCATGTGACTCTTTCCTTCCATTATGATGTGTGAACAAGTCACGTCTCTCTTTGTTGATTCCTTCCTCTGGGAAAGTTGAGGGACTGAATTGACTTGATCTCTCAACTTTCCCACCTGACTTTTTCTCTCAACCTCCTGTCCCTGCATTGGAGTCTTAAATCAACATCTGGCCTATGGACTTCTGCATGTAGCACAAAGGCAAGGAGCCTGTGTTGAGCCTATGCCTGCTATCACCAATGGTGTGACCTCCATTCCTCAGATGGAGCTAATGGCCCAACATCACCCCAGATCTCACCATGGGCATGCAGCTCCCTCAAGCTAACATGAATTTGAAGCTGCCACCCTCTCGACAGATTTGCAGTGACCACCATCTACAATCCTCAGCTGAAACCTAATGCCGAGATTCTTCTATTTTTTTTCATTATGCATTCCATCTCTTATAACTATACCTACTGTACATGCTCGAAGAGCAAGTCGTAGCTGGCTCATTGATCATCTTCGACCACTTGTATTTATGCTCTGATAATATTAATAAATTTGATGAGTTTGAATCATGTGACAAGTAACCTTGCCTGACCTATTATTGTCAACATTAGCCTTTGTCTTCACTCTCCATTCTCTATTCTTTTGTTCCACAAAGCTCAATTACAGCCAGGTGAAAATGAGCACATTTAGTACCCCCACTCAACCATCAGAGGTAGATTTCTATAGCGACCTAGAGGATTTATATGTTTCTAACTTTGAATAGAATGCTTCTCTACCTGACTCTCAAAAGAGCTTACAACCTTGGCATTTCCCCAACAACAATGAATGGTACTTATACCATAATCAACATCCACCAAATCCAAGCTACATCATATGTATTCAGTTATTTCTCTGCCTTGCTGGTAATTGATTCATATTGCACCAGCATATGAGAGACTTCTCACCACATTATACAAGAACATATGACTGGCCAATGCCTTTGAATTCAAATTATGAAGAGGAACCCTCAATTGAATCAAGTCCAGTACTCCTGAGGTACAAACCTTCTAATGCCCTCATCTGCCATTACCCAGATCCTATGGAAGAAGAGGAAAGACCCAGTTCCCTCTGGACCATGTGTGTCCAAATTCTCTAAAGAAAGGACTGCATAATTCTACAAAAGATGCTCAATCTTTAACTTTAGAGGCTGCCTCCCAAACTACATTAACCATTACTGTGATTTCCTTGCCCATCATGCAAGGCAAAAGCTCTCCTCCAATCTCGGAGCCTCCCATCCCTATGCCTAACCCGACCTACATTTCAGAAATCAGACCCTCTCCTTTTTGAGCATGGTTCCCATCAGAAGGATGGCTCGAATCTCTGGAAGATTTGGAAACTCAAAGCTAAGATAAGTTTCCTTAATTCCAAGCTCCAGGAGCTCAATCATCTCCTTCACTGGCACCCGGAAAAGAAGTCCAGCCCAGCACGAAGGATCAAGAGGAAGTTGAACATGGTCACTCTTGAATTACAGCATCAGTGTTTCAAGTTGTCTTATAGAGAGATTTATCTTAATAATTAGGGTCCTGCTCTTTAGCATTGTTATCCATTTTATAATTTATATATACTCAATTTTTTCTTCTTATAATCTAATCCTTGACTATGCATAAAATATGGAATTATTAGAAATTTCACTAGCCAAGATGTGATGGCATTTAGTTGAGAAAGTTGACTGGAATCTGTCAGCTTTTATCAACTGATGCAAATAATGCCTTTCTTTCCTCTACTTTCATGAACTTTTGGACATCGCCTCTTGCTCTCCATGGTCCTTTAACACTCATTGTCCTGACCATCTCATATTGGGTGTGCTATACCTTCTCTTCTCCCCAGAGGCCAATGTGATTATCCTCAAATTTGAGGAGCAAGATAATGGAGAAAGACATCAGAGAACAGTCTAGACATTCCTCTTTGAATCTGTCTTATCAGACACCCCTACCCTCCTTCTCCTTGACTGGGAGACTGACAATGGTGAGGCAGTTTGGGTTCTGCTTTATTTGCTACCTTTGCTTATTCTATTTTCAATGAAGCAGTTGGCTCAGTCATAAGCTATGAAGGCTGGGTAGCATACTGCCTTGCTTTCATTGGTTTCTGGGAAAATATCTTGGGCAGAAAATGTGAGCATGCTTTATATACAGACGTGTCTAAAGTTTTCTCACTTATTTTTTATGTAGTGTTCAGAAGAAAACCAGATAAATTCATCATCTGGAAACATGTTCAGCATCGCTGCCCCTAATCATGAACAATTAATTTGACTCATCTCCTGCTGCTTTCAAGTCCTGCTTCAACTTTGCTCTGCTATTCACTCCTTTTGCTTTCTACTTGCTTCACTTATACCACACTCCTTTTGATGATCTCTCTCTATTTAAATATTGTAAGTAACACTTTTTCACCCATATACCATCTTCTCTGACTTTATAATTATAGAATATGGATACTTATATATAGTGCATAGATGACCAAATGATAAAAGTTGTTGTTGTTCTCATTGATTGAGTCTATCTGCAATTCCGCAATGCCTCTTTTCCTTGATGAGTCTATTCCACAGTGCCCTGCTTGTGAGCAGGTCTTCAAGACAAGTCAAGGGCTCAATGCCCATCTATCCATGGCCAAATCATGTAGCTGGTATTGAAAAGGCAAGATCTGTGAATTTGATCTTCACAACATGCAGTATTCAGTTCCTCCTCCTCCTGTATCTCAATCTACACCTGCTCCAGCTACAGACAATCCCGATCCTCCATCTTTCAATTGGGAAGCAGCTGATTGGCCTGATTTTGAGGATGAAAGATATGACTTTGATACTGATCCCTCAGAGGACATTGATAGGGATGAATTCATTCTATTGCCCCCTGATCCACCCCAAGCAGGACCTTCCAGGCCTCAAAGGCAGAAAGAACACCCAAATATGCATTGAAGCTTTGACAAGGAGAATAGCGATGATGCATGCCTTGAAGTTCCATATCCCTCAGCAGGCAAAATTTATGGCCATGCACCCAGTTCAAATCCTGCATTCCATCTAGATTCTAGTGGTGATACTGTAATGGGAGATCCCAGTGATAATGATACTGTTATGCAAGAAACGACACCCAACTTTGTGCCCTTCAACTCTGAACTTGATTGGAGATTTGCAGAGTGGGCAGTGAAAGATGGACCAGGCCAGAAGGCTATAGATCACTTGCTAACTATTCCTGGGGTATATTGTGTGATATACACTCATTAGTTACCTTCTGAAAAAACTTTGTTTTCCAGGTCCAAGAGAAACTTGGACTCTCTTACAACAACATACGTGCCTTACTCCAAAAGGTTGATTCTGTCCCAGATCGCACTGGTCAGTGGCAAACAAGGGAGCTTTCCTTCAGGGACAAACCTGATGAGAAGTATACTATACATTTTCGAGATCCCATTGAGGCCATCAAAACACTCTTCATGGATCCAGCATTTGAAAATGATCACGTGTATGGGCTGAAAAATGTTTACACAGATTCCTCCAAATCTTCAAGGATTTTCTCTGAAATGTGTACCAGAAAGTGGTGGCATGCCATTCAGGTAAGCCTTCTACCAATTGGGGAAAGATGTAGTGTTTTATTCAAACTTCTTCAAGTATCTTCTACCAGAGGGAGCAACAATCGCACCTATCATCCTCGCTACTGACAAGACACAACTGACACAGTTTTCTGGTGGAAAATCTGCGTATCCAGTCTATCTGACAATCAGAATTTTACCAAAGGCGATATGATGAAAACCTAGCAAAAATGCCTGCATTTTAATTGCTTACCTTTCTGTGGAAAAGCTCAATCGATCAAAGATGACAGAGTTTGAACATCGCTCAAGGGTTCAATGCCTTTTTCATGAGGCAATAAGAATTGTCTTGGAGCCACTGAAGAAGGCTGGAAAAGAAGGCATCAGAATGAGATGCAGTAATGGGGACATCTGTCATGTATATCCAATCCTTGCCTGCTATGTGGCCGACTACCCAGAGCAGTGCCTTGTTACCTGCACAAAATATGGCACTTGTCCTAAGTGTCAATGCCCTGCTGAAAATCTTCAGAACTTCAAGCAGTCACCGCTACGTACTAAGCCATGGACGGAAAGGATAATCGCTGAAGCAAAGAAAAAAGGGGATAAATTACCCAAGGATAAATCACCAAAGGAATTCCACAAGGAATGCATGGCTCATGATGTCACTGGTGGCATCTATACACCATTCTGGCAGGACTTTCCATACACCGACATTCACAAGTGTATTACACTGGATGTTCTTCATCAGCTTTACCAGGGGTATTCAAACATCTCATTGGCTGGTGCCAGTGCATTGTTGGTGAAAAGGTGCTGGACCAGAGGATACAGTCTCTTCCATTGGGCGTTGGTCTTCGACATTTTAAAAATGGCATCTCCAACCTTTCTCAGATTTTGGGTGCCAAGTGTAAAAATATGGTGAAGATTCTTCTAGGTTGTCTAGTCAGTATCATGGCACCTTCAGGGATCAAAGCCATAAAGGGTCTTCTCGATTTCATCTACCTTGCACAGTACATGGTGCACAACAATGAAACCTTAGGCTACATGAAGGATGCCCTCAAAGAATTTCACAAACATAAGGAATATTTCATTGAAATTGGGTGTCGAGAACATCTCAATCTTCCCAAGTTCTATTCTCTTCTCCACTATGTCAAGAGCATTCAGTACTTCAGCACAACAGACAACTACAACACAGAAATGTTTGAATGGCTTCACATTGATTTTGCAAAGCATGGCTGGAGGGCAACTAATCAATGTGATGAATTCCCACAGATGATACATTGGCTCTCTCAACAAGAGAAGATAACATACTTCAATACACTTTTAGCCTTACAAAAGGCAGAAACAAGTTCTGAGGCCTCTGGTCCAAGTTCTTCAGAGTCAACTCAATCTCCTTCTGTAACCCATCCACTCCAGTCTCTTCCTGTTACCCATCCACTCAAAGCCATTGCCAAGTTTCCCAACTATCCCAATCATTCAATCTCCCTCATCAAAAATTCCCATTCAGCTCCTCACTTTAGCTTCCATTTGAAGAACTATCTCAGTACTTTCCAGAATTCTCGGTTTACAACCCAATGCTTAGACATCACCTTCTTGCCTTTTACTCACCTTGATGTCTATAAGATGTTTTGCTTCCAACCAGTTTCTTTGCAAGACAATGAGGAGGAATGAGATATTGTAAAGGCTATACCCAAATCCAAAATGCATCCTCATGGATGATTTGATACAGTAGTTGTGATTTCTGGTGATGCAGCTGAATCAACAGGATTGGCTGGTAAGTGCAACATTTACAGTCTTTTAAGTTTCTAAGTGCTTTATTATCAGGCACAAGAATTGGTCATGTTAAAGTGATCTTTTCTCTTCCAAGCATCCTTCCTGCACCTGGTGCACCTATTCCAGCACCTCCCAATTGGCCTAAGGGTCCACTTGCATATGTTGAGTGGTATACTCATCAAGCTGCTGTTGCTAACAACACTCATGGCATGTATCAGATATCCAAGGGAAAACCAGACAGTCAAGGGCAATATCCAGGTGAAATTGTTCCACTTTCAAGAATCAGACAAAGCTGTATGCTTTTCCCAGTTTTTGATGGTCATCCTAGGGAAGCTACTAGTAAGTGGAAAGCATCAAATGTCTTAGATGAGGCAGATAAATTTTTGGTGAATAACTGGCAGAGTAAATACTCATATCAGACTATATGGTAAATCACTGCCTCCCACCCTCTAGTGTCAGCATTGTCCTCTCGCATCCCTAGTATGTAGCTCAGTAGTAGTATAGATTTTCTGTGTAAGACATGATGTTCTATAGCACAATAAATGTTACTTTGCATATTAAATGTTGAATACCATAAGATTTATAAGTAAATTGTAAAGTACAATATCTACTGTTAAGAAAACTGAGCTAGGAGCAGCCCAGAGCACCACAGAGCAACCGAAGTTACCTGAGAGATGTGCCTGGTGCAGAGATACTCTCAGATCAACCCAGGCCTTAAAGTCATTTTCCTGATGTCACTTCTGCTGTTTTTATTGATTTACAAACCACAGTGCTCAGATTTGACCAGAGATGGGTTTCCTGCAAATCATGACCATCTCAAGGATTATCTTGTCAAACAATACTCTCCTGGTCTATACCTAAGATTTTCCCATCTCTGATCATCGTCGATCTTACATTCAAGCCACATAGAGGCATTCCTTGGTGACTTGGAGTTGGAGTTGGATGAGTTACGCAATGCACCTTGCATCACATGTGAGTTGGTTATTTGTGGCCAATTTGATTCAAGAACCTTTTCCTTACCTCTTTTCTTGGGGCTTTTCCTTCATATTCATGGCAGACACTAGTTAATTTCCATATATTGGATTTTTATATTTTGATATGTATTTCTTAGTCTTTATGGCTGCAGAAAATATCTCATTTGGGTTCCTTATGATGCTAAAAGGGTGGAAGTGGTGCCTTTTATATTAACTGTAAGTACATTTGAAGGCAGACCATAAAGTCGATGTGTGAAGCAGCTACCCTGTACTTTAGAATCAAGGTTACAATACAGAAATATTTGTCTAGGTGAGCAAGAAAACAATCGTGACTTGGAAAAAGGAACACAGTTCATATATTCAAGTATGCTACCATGAGCAGGGATTATTCAAGGAACAGAAAGAGTATCAATAAATGTCTATGTTCTGGTATCTATTTATTTATCCTAAGCATGATTTGGGCCAATCAAAGGACATCCAGGGATTTTGAGGGGCAGGGTGAAATTTTGGAACTGCTGACTTCCTATTGTTGTGGATGCTCTCTCAGTTCTTACCTGGCCTCTTTTATCTTCTCATCTCTATAAATCAAACCACAAGAGAAAAGGGATACTTCCAGACCTTGCTCACTAGCCCATCAAAGGCCAATTATGTATGTGTATGTTCCACTTCAATTTCTTCAGCTTCAATTTTGAATTAGGGCCACCTTGCTTTGATCTTTACAGGGCACAAACAAATAATAAATCCAACATTGAATACACTAACTATGGTTTCACAAACTTGATGGCTGATGAATCCTTTTCTCAAGAGAATGAGTGGCAGCCTACAGCAACCCTCCTCAGCCCATTCCATTTTCCCAAATACAGCATGTCCAAGAAGCATGACATTATGGACATACAGGAGGAGCACCAACACATAGAGTCAAATTCAAGCAATGGAGCACCAACCATTGAGCAACCAACCATTGAGCAACCAACTCATATCACTGGCTTCCATAATGTCTCACCTGAGCCTGTAGTCCACATGCACGTTTTACTCTAGTTAGAGTAAATAACACCATGCACATTTTGCTGTAATTAGAGTCCCTCGCTGTGCATGCCTCTACTCTAATTAGAGTAGAGGCTCTGATGGCCACTTTGGGCAGCATCTCTCTGGACCCTTCACCTGTCCAACTGTTATGCAATGGCTGACCACATCATGCCATCTGCCTCCTGCCCTGCCCTTTTCCAAATAAATATCTTCCTTGATATTTTCCTTTTCCATTATAAATTGCATAAAATCCTTATTTGCTTTTTTTTACTTTTCAATCTTTGGCATTATATTCTGCTGTACTTGATGCTACTATTTCCTCCTGATCTTCTTCATCATTATCTAATCCAACTCCTCCTAATTGTACTTCTTGCCCAGCTTGTTTAATATATTCATCAACATTACTCCAAACCATTCAGCAATGTTTCCTCATTGCAGCAAATTGAGCTGATTGCTCTCAAACATACACTATCCTCCCCTGAATGGATGCTTCATCCCATATTACTCCAGGCAGTCCCCACTCCCCACAGTCAGTTTCAGTGCACTCCTCCCACTCATCCAATTTGTATTGAAAGAATACGAGGACTCATTGCATCTCTTCTTGAAGAAGTTTGACCTCTTTGCACCAGCAGTCCTGTTGTGCATGGCTTTTACACCATTTAATTCTAAGGCCTGTAATATTTTAGGTACTGAGAATGAAAAACAATAAAGCCACCACTCACTTTCATGCAGGAGTTGCTCTTCAGTTAGATCTAGCTCACCACCCAATCTAGTCCAAATCCACGACACATTCTGCTGGCCTTCTGACTGTGCCATCTCACTATCTTTCTTTTTGCCCTTCTGCCTTTCTAGACCTTCATTCTTTAGCAGCCTGATGTCCTCATCTTTCAGTGGCAGCAGGATCAATTCCCAACCAACCTCCTGAACTATGGGGACCACCCTCACTAGGGCTTCCCATGCAACATGATACCACCTCACTGAGGCAGTGACCTTAGCCTGAATCCAGTCCACAATATTCTGAGATCAAGTATTCTGATGTTGTCCCTATTGAAATCTTTTTTTATTGAGGGTGATGAAAGAATGAAGGCATAAACCATCCTGCAGGTCATCAAGAGCATCAGTACATTGCGCATAATGCAGTTTCCATTCGATATAGTACAGTTGGGAGTCACAATGTGTGTCATTAGGAATAGATAAGGGTAGAAGGAATGGGATGTCCTGAGGCACAGTTTCTGTTAGTGAATCTTTGGAATCCAAGGTGCAAGAGTGAAGGACATGCAGACTGGGAATGTACATGTGTTGGATCTCAATCCAGGCTTCAATTTTACATTTCAGGGTGTTTGATCAAAGGGTTATTTTTGTCTTTTGATTGTTGGTTGCATGAATCCCCAGAAGTTCCTTATCAACAATGAGTCGGCATCTATTTTAATGTCAAACCAAATTACAAATTTTGATGATAAAAAAAGACTCACTGCTGATCTTCTAATTCAAGGCCCATTGAAATAAGCTGGCTTGTGGATACCTCTTTGTGCATGGTATAGCCAGTTCCATTCTTTAAAGCCTGAGCCTCCTCTTTGGCAAGCTGCCTTTGAACAGCCTGTTGAGATAGTGCTAGATTTGCATTAAAACAACAAAAAAAAGAGAAAGATAGTAGGATCTCACCTTTCAATGTTGCCTCGAAGGGATTGGGCTTTGAATGATCTTCTTCCCATGCATCCAGTGCAGCTGTCCACTCAGTAACTTGGGCATCAGATAGACTGCCTGAAAATTCTTCATGAATTTGGGACTTCTCCTCCAGCTCGAGAACTGCTTCTTTGATTTGCTGAAGCAGAAAAATCACTGTAAATATTGAAAGCTTATCAGAATGTTCTACATGACAAGTAGACAATGAATGCACATACCCATGGAACACATCTTTCACCAGTTCCAGTCCCCAAAATGTGCATCAAGAGTGTCATGATGGGCACCAGGACCCATCTCATGGGTGCTCATCACTATGGGGTTGATGTAGTCCCATCCTCATTCAACGCCTTCTACATCAGTGTGAGCACAATCCTTGTTGTAGTTCAATGAGTAGATAATTTGACAGAGTAAAATATGAGTAGGAAGATGAAACTTTGGAATGAGGAAGTGGATAACATATAATGCCTGCATCAACTTTAGATAGTCTGGATAAACTTTCATATGCTCCCAAAGCTTGATGCTCCATTGGCATGCAATGTCATAGGAGACAGTGATATAGAGAATGGTCAGATGAAGAAGAATGCTCAATAGGAAAATAAAATCCATGTTGAGGTACCTATTTACACTCCATTTAGTCATTGAAGGAATAGATCATGCCTTCACTTACCATTCTCCCTTTTGCATATCACAGATGCCATTTGGCCTCTTCATGTCATGGTGAGTGCAGTCACATGAAGTGACACCTGATGCAGCATACCCTTCCATAGTGTGTTCCCTGTTGACAGCATTGTGGTTTGAGCACTTGCTAGGCTGCAGAAAATTTGAATGTACTGTTTCAGCAGGTCAAATAAAAGACTTACTTCCTGAATGATCAAAGTCCTGAATTTGTGGAGGAAGTCTTTGAATTGATCTTCCTTGACAAAGTAAGCCCAGCCCTTTGATAAGCCAGGATCTGCTGCATGACTTGACACTATCTTCTGTTTGAGATGGAAGTTTGCATCCAAGCTGATAAATAGTCCATATAGAAATCTTTCTGAGTCTAATCAGACAGTTGTTCACACCAACAAAGAATGATGACATACTGTTTCACCTTCGGCATATTTTCCCATCCAGCCTGTAAATTTATTCCAATCTGTGGGCATGCAGGACATAGAAGTGCTTAGTTCACCAGGGTGTGTACCAGCTGCACCCTCAATAGCATATCCACAACCAGCTTGTTTCAACATTGACAAGTGACTGTGTTGCCTGACCACTCAGAGAAGTGCAGAATATCAGCTCTGTGTGATATCATAAGCCAAGAATCTAGCCAATTATCTTTTTCTCACCTTCAGGGTTTCCATTCCAGTGTTATCAGTTAGCCTAGATAAGGTTTTATGGAATTCAAAAATGGTTGACTTTAACTTGAAAGATAAGATTTGGAAAAATTGTAGGAGGCAAAATGTGATGGCTGTTTGAGGAAACTTGACAGTGGCTGGATACCATCCAATTCAAAGGAGTTGAATGAAATGTGGAACTGCATGCTCACAATTGCAGAACCAAATGTCCACTGTGTGAATGCCATTCAGATCTACAATGGTAAAGGACCCTCCAAATGCAGGTACAGGGGAGCTGCATGATTCACCCAATGGATGTCCAAGTTGGAAGTGGTGTCCTAGTGACATCAAGGAGATGCACTTGAAGAAGTGATCAGATGCATCCCATACCTGTCAACTAGTCAGTAAATCAGCAAAAAAGTCCTTTTCTATGATCACACCTCTGGGCAGTGAAGGCCGCACTGTTCATGCAAGGCCAAAAGGCACTCCCAGTAGACCAAGTCCATTCTGTCACAGTCATGACATCTATACTCAGCACTTGAGCCACTAAGGCAATGTGACATGAGTCAGGAGCACTCCCTCTACCCTCGAACCTGAGAATTTCCAAAAGAAATTGTTCTCTATCCCCAACCCAATCTATTAATGGATGCTCCTTGGCAAAAATGAGTTCTGAAGTATACTAAAATAGATAACAGTGAGATGCTCACAGGCTGTCTCTTTTTTGTTGGTGTTGGTTGCAAATCATAGGCATTGCTGGGAAGATTATCCCAATCATTGACATTGTAGTCATTGTGATCATTTGAAGTACCACTCACTTTCTCTGGTTCTTGGACTAACACACCAGTAATGGCCATGAAAGAAGATCGGGAATGGAAGTGGCCATCAGATTGAATTTGGTATTCCATGGTATGGGTGTGGGCAATACTCTCTCTTGCATTGGATGATGAGAACTCCTCAGGCAGCAGCAATCGCAACATAGACCCATTTTTGACTTTTCATTGGCTGCATTTATGGAGAGATTAAGGATTTTAAAAGATAGAAAGCTAATAGAAGGCACAGAATGTGAGTGAATGAAAATGAGTAGGATTTCAAAACTTTGTCAGACCTAGCAGTCTAATTAAACTTGAACTAGTTCATGCAGAAAATGTTATCTATGAAAAGGGGGGTAAATTTTATTGCAGAACTCCTAACTGGAGTGCTTTGAAACTCTCTGGATGTCAACGTAGTGCTTCAACACTCTCTCAACCACAGGGGAACAAGTCAAGTCAATAACTGTCTTGTCTGCTTCAAACTTCATGACCTCTACAGCATCTTCATCATCCAAATCTACCACAGTTTCTACATGAGCTCATTTTGGAGGAGGAGCTTCAGATAGAGTATGTGAATGCATGCCTTGTGCCTTGTCAGCAGAGCGATGTGTTTCCGAGAGATCAATATTGCTGGTGATATCTGAATTGGTCTCGCCTTCACTCTCTGCTGTGTCCTCTGATTCCCTGGATATATGCAAATTGAAAAACAAGGCTGGGCAGAAAGCAAGATCAACTTACCCATGAGCACTGCAAGTAATGCATTTGAGGATGTAATCCTTGAAGCATTCTCAACAAACCCAGTTGTACCTATTTTCATAGGAAAAAAAAGGATGATTCAAAAGCTCTTCCAGAAAATCTGTTAGGAAATTAGAGTTAAGCATGCAGGTGGCTTTTTTTTGTTGTTGTAATCTTTTCATTGGTGTATGGGGACAGTTTTTCACTGTTACACATATACCCCCAGTATTACATCATAGGCATGTACTAAGTAATACTTTAATAGTCCTATGATCATATACTACTATCATGACTTTCTGTAACTTTATGCTCATTATAGTACCATGCACTGTGACACCCGGCCCCAAGATCATACCAGTTCTGCTCCTGACAGTACCACATTAGTGGGTCAGCCAGCCCAGACTCCATTGGTAGCCTGAAGGCAAACCCCAATCTACCATACCTGGCAGAGGTTGTTTCCCAGACAGTGTCTAGTTTTAACTGCCACCTTTCCCATTGGTTCAAATGGCTATCTTACTAAGTCTCCCAATTTAAGTCTTCAGCTCTGGCATCTTTTTAATACCAGAGGATAACAGAATTACTATTCATCATCACATGGTCAGTGCCTGGGTGTTTATGTTTCAGGGGACACCAAGTTAATGGCAGCCTCACCTTCCCACAGTCACCAACCACACAGCATCTCCCGGGGGTATTGAAAACTCATGTGGTGTCTAAATTGTTTTATCCACATGAGCAGTGTGGGGTTCGAACCCAAGACCTTATGGTCCCCATTTGAGGCACCTAGGGCTAAATCCATGATGGTGCCATCTGAGCCATTGGGGCCCTTGCATGCAGGTGGTGAAATGCACAACTTATGAAGTATTTCCAGCTTGAATTCAAGCAGGTCAGCATCCGTACACAAGGTCAAGACACGCTCAATGCACAGACCAAGCCTGCACATACACATGATACTGATGAAGAACTAAAAATGAGTGGGTCATTTAATGGTTGGATAGCAGTAAGTGATGGGATCCTGAACCTTTGCATATGGATCCCTTTTGCAGAAACTTGAAGCAAGGATCAGCAGGCATTGCCTTCAGAAATCCCATCCGAGGCTACACATATCTTGGTTGAACAGCAAGATAAAGGATGCAGGACAGGGTGGTTTGAAATTAGGATTGCCAATATGAGTTGGGTGATGAAGATGTATGAACCAACTCATTGAATACAGTCAGTTTGCAGGTGTTGTCTCTAGAAGCATGCATACCACTACAATGGATGAAAAATTTTAGGGAGCCACTTGATCAGGTATCAAACCTCACCTTTTGCTGGTATTTCACATTGCCCTCCTCCATAGTATGCACTCTGACTCCATTGTATTCACTCTGTAGAATTCATGCAGTTCCAGACCTAGCATCGATGAGGGCATTGGCAGCAGTGGTACAAGGCAAAGGGTTAGCACACATGTGATATGATCTTATCCTTGGAAGTTTCCGAGGTTGCCCCTATTGAACCTACAGTATGTAGTACGTCCATACCCCTGGACACAGCTGAATGAAGAATGCTTCAGAACTCTAACCAAAATTATGCCCAGCCACCCATCCTCTCCACCACCAGATGACAACCTCATCCTGTTTGAATATGGCAAACTCTTACCTGAATCAGTCATTATCCGGGCTCTCCTTGCTGTCGAAGCATATTACCAGCAAACTTCCACCATAATGACATCACAAATAGGGCAGTCAAATACTGTACCTATTACTCAAGATGCTCCTCCCAATATTGCCCCAGAAAGCCTCAATGTTGGCAATGCTAATCCCTCTCTTGAGAAGACATTGCAGCAGTGGAACATTCCAAGCTGTTGTGCACAGGAAAAAGAAGGTGTCAGCTTTTCAGAGCCCAAGTAAACAGCATGTAATTGTTTCATTAATTCTCTCACCTCACCTGATTATTTATTCACTATGGTGCACAGAATTTATAGGCCAAAGTATATTCACTGGGCAGTGTCTATTTGATGAAAAGAAGCATGCAGTATCATAAAGCATGCTGATTATGATCATTAGCATAGAAATTATTACAGGCATTAGGAAATAAATGTGTTGAGCATACTAGTATCTGATATTTTTTCAGTTGGATTGGTTGTTGCTGAATTGGCCTTATGGGCTGGATAATTGTGTGTGACCATGTGTGACTTTTCTGTGAATGTGATTGGCTGGAAAACACAGACCACACTTGATGGCCATGCTTGTCTCCTCAACATATGTCAACAGAGCCTTCAATAAATGTAATACCATTCCAAAGCCAATTATAAATAAATTGGGGTCTATTACCAGGTTCTCTTTCCATTTTTCATTGTGTGTGTAGCCTGAAATACTGAGGTATATCAGGATTTTTGAGTATGTCAAGTATAATGCAAGGTAGCTGATGCTCACCCTGTTACCTGACTCCTGCCAGAAGTGTAGGCAAGGGCTATTGAGAAAACCATGTAGGAGGTTACATTGGTGAGTTATTTGCAGAATAAAGCATTGATTCCTTACAGGAAGAGGGTATCATTAAAAAGCAGCATCTATTCATCAGTTTGGGGCCAATTGGATTATCCTCAAGCATAACTCAATCACAGCAAGCAGATTAGAAAGCATAGGATAAATACCATTTAGTCTCATGATTTAGTTCATGAGGAGTATTAATCTGAGCTGAGGAGATGCCACCCAAAAATACATTAAAGATTGGGGCATGGCAAATTGGCAAACTAGCTAAATGAGCAAGGTTTGCCATGGGCACTTCAGCTAATTGACAGTCAACAGAGATGAGTGAGAACAGCAATAAGAGTATTTTGAATTAAATGTAAATATCACATCATAAAAGATCAAAGTTTGCAAAAAAAAAGAACCTCTCCACAGGGAAATATTAAGATGACAATGTGCTAGGTGTCTTTATGCACAGATCTCATGCTGTTTACCATCACTGATGGTGCTGTTTATGAGATTTTTTCAACTTTGCTCTTGACACAATGGTTGAAATCTCTCAAAGTTATTGTGTTTGCATGCATATAGACCTGTTCAACCATCCTGCACCATCTGAATAAAAAAATATTAGCTTCAACATACTTGAAACACCATTTACTCAAATTTTTGGGACAAAAAAACCTATCTTCCAAGGTATTTCATTCAAAAGACAGAATTTCAGAGGTCTAATATCACTTTTAATTCACTAAAAAACTTGTAATTTCATGGAGCTATAGGCCATTTAGTCAGGGAGGAGTCCTAGCATTGTAATATCAGAGCTAAATGACCGACGATGAGCATTTTAGTGTTAAACATAACATGATTAATGCCTCCTATTATATACCAAGCCTTCTATATAAGCACACTAGTAAAAGAAGGCAAGTGAAATGCAGAACTAAGTGCACTTTGCCTCAGTAGCAGTACTAAAATATAATTTGCAGACCTTGTCTGCATGCAGTCACCAGTTATACTTGTTTTAGTGGGCCACTGCTTCGCATGGCAGGACAATGCTTTTCCTACTTCACAAATAGTATTAGACCATCTATATATGATGATAGGTAAAATTTAAATATATGCCCTTCAGAATAAAATAGAATGCACCTTGAACAGCAAATCTGATAGTACCTTGGCACAGATATTAGATTATATAAGCAGCGGAGGAACGCTGCTGATATAATCACACACCCAGCTCCAGATACAAATAATAAGTCAAATCTAAATATAGCTGCCTTTTGCCACACACTGCTAGCACATGAGGCATTTGTTGAAGTTCATATTGCATTAACTGATGCTAACTGCAAAATATACTAACCATTGTAACCATAAACCACAGTCTGGTTAGCAGTTAGTCCAAATTTTAGAATTTTTGTAACTGCTTAAAACCAGTCTTAACCAGTTAGGACCAGTCATAAAATTCTGAAATTTTGCACGATTATACCCACATATTATAGCTTTTGAACGACCCAAAGAACGTAAAATTCGGTTGAGAATTAAGAAAGTTATAGCAATACTCGCAAAAATTGTTGAATCTGCTCTAATTTTATCATTTCTCAACCATTTGTGATGTTCTTGAGCTCGTTTTGACTGTAAAAATTGTGATTCATTTAGTTTACACTATGAGACAATTATTTATGCCAAAAAAACTGGTTATAACTGTAACCAGTTAAAACCAGTTATATAACTGCAAATAACTGCACAAGACTGATCAAGACCAGTTATTTGCAGTCTGGTCCAGTTATTTAGACATTTCTAATTTTACCTAACTAGTCTCGGTCTCGGTTAGGGTCCTCGGGCACCCAAAAACTGGACCAGACTGGACTTTCAAACATTAATTCCAGCGGCCCTGTAACTTATTATATTATATAAGCGGCGGAGGGATGCCGCTTATATCAGCGGATAAGATACAGCATTTAAAAATAATCTGAATCTAAATATAACTGCCTTGCACTAGGGCTCCATTCACAGCCATCTTCCAAAAACATATTTCCACCAAACAAGCCCATTAATATTTATATGTACAAAACAAGTTTCACAGCAGTAAAATTTAACAACAAACAGAGAATACTGCCATGACAAGAACCAATGGTTTGTTGAAGAAAAAGAACATGGCAGAAGAATATGCCAGTTAAAGCCGAACAAGCACGCCATCGGCTTGACTGCAGAGCCAGACCAAGCCAAACAAGCATGCCATCATCCTGATTGCAGATATGTTGAGATGCTGCAGGATCACAGAGCATTACAAGAACGTCCTCTAAAAGAATGATGTTTTACTTACATAAAAGCATCGTAACTTGATATTCTTTCAACAACCTGTGGTACTGTGTATTCTTACTCAAAAGCATCAATTTTTGCAGCAGAGAATAAGGCCACTAGAGTGCATGTGTGCGATGAATGCCTAGCATCAACATGTGTGCCTGGCAGATCAGGTGATGGCTGACCTTCCTTTTTTGCCTGTCAGGTCACACACAAGGTCACATACTTAGCTGATTTAGGATACAATTGCTCACACTTTCATTTATTGAGGTCACATACATGGTCACACACATCCTTAATCTGGGTTCCCATCCCATGCTTGTTATATTTTAATTAATGGTCACACACAGGTCACACACATGCTTCCTAACATGGCGGAAACTGCCAATCAAAAGAAGAAACCCAATTTACTTGAAAAAGATGGATTGATGAAACAACAATGTTGGGTAATAAAGTATGTGCTTTTTCATAATAAAACTCATAAAACTGTCTAATTTGCTGAAGGCACAAGGATGAGGTGCAGGAGAAAAATGCTCATCAAATGAGGGAAAGGTGCAATCAACAGTAAGACACATTTTACCCTGGTCTACATACAGCACTGAAAAGAAACCTTTGCAGGAAGGTTCCTCAGGGAGTGGAATCTACAGATGAGGCCATCAACACAAAGGTGGCTCAAGGGATGAGCGAGCTCAAGGGGTCCTGCTGCTCTCACTGTGAGGCAAGAATGTTTACCTGTGTGGATAAGAGTATCCAGACTTCAGATGATTTGTTGGGCAATGCCAAGCTAACAAAGGATGAAGGGATTGATGCTACTCAGAGCCAAGAGGTCAACTGTCACTCCAATGAAACTGGCTGTGCTCATTGCAAAGGCCTGATTGTTAGCTGTGGTCATTGTGAATACATCCTCTGACAGTGCATGCCAATTGAGGAATTCATTCAGATTAACCAATTAATACTGAATTTCAAACAGCAGGTACTTGAGGGGGCCATGGAAGGACAGCATCTGCTCACAGAATCTGTTGAATGGTAGTATGCATATCTGAGCCATACTAAGTTTACCCAATTTTCTAATGAGTTCAATGGAATTACAAATGTTCAGAAAGAGGATAGATAATGTAGATTAGGAAGGAGGTATTGGAAATTTACCATAAAGGTTATACATTGGATGGTCATCATAATTGAGAGAAATTTTCAAATAAGATTGATGGCCAATGAGGCAAAATTCCATTTGGGGCAGGGAGATGTGTTACAGAAATTGGCTATGGAAACTACTACTGGGTCCCATGGAAGTGGTCGTATCTCAGCATGGTCTCAGAAACAACATATTCTACCTGCTTAATGAGTCCTGCATGAAGGTGATTATCAAATGCCTCTCTTGCATTGGCCTCTGTATCAAACTTCAATGTGAACCCCCCAGGAATACACTCAATGTTTGAAGTGACTTCAGTGCTGATAGGAGTTGATGTCAGCTGCATTATCAATGAGAAAAATTTGCCATGGAACTTACGATCCTTGGTAAACACCCAGGTGACAGCCAACAGTGATGGCGTACCATTTGAGCAGGCAGGTAGCAACATCATTGGGTGCAGTAGAGATACCGCTGGATCCAGGGACAGTTGGAGGTTCAGCCAAATTTTCTGGGTCAAACAGAATCAGATATTGTAAGCGAACAGATAATTCTTAATGCACACCTGTTGCGGACTGTCCATCCTCAGTGTGACTGGGCTCAGGAGCAACCTCATTTGCTTGATCATCATTCAGAATGATGATGAAAGTGTCAGGGTCAGTCACAGCACTCAAAGAATGAGCAGCTGTCACTTCCACAGCTGACTTCAGATCTACAAACCACAAATTAACCAATGAATTGAATGAAGATAGGGAGCATACCTGTATTGATGACCCCATCAATAATAAATTGTGTCATCAAAAGGACTGCTGGAAGACAAAATGAGCAATAAGGCTAGTTAGATAAAGGAGAAAACACTTACAATTATTAAGCTCATGCAGACTAGCAGCAAGCTCCCAAATGAAGATACCCAGGGATTTGTCTGAGGAGGTACTCTCAGAAGAATCACTAGATGTCAGAGCAGAGGAAACCATGGTATGAAATGGCGAGAAGGAAAGGGGGTGTCAGAATCACCAAAAAAACAGATGCTTAAATAGAAGAAGAGAGACTAATCTGGAGTAGAGCCATTCACCCATGCACACGTAGATATGACCGAGATATGCTGGCTGACCGCGGAAAAAGGTCAAAGGCAGAAATTGAAATTTGAAACCCACATGGTAACTCTATCGCTTCACATAGAATGGTTCAGTTTGCCAGTTCGAAACTGATGTGTTCCTGGTCAACAAACAATACTGTGCACAGCACTAGAGTAGCTAGGCATTGGAGGTTTCCGCCAGGCACAAAGCTAGAGTAAGGTAAGTGCTCAGAATTTACTGCTTCTATTTTGCTATTTTGCTCACATTGTGTTTGCCAGATATGGGTAAACACTGGGCACAGAGTGGCGACCAACTTAGCTGGCTGAAAGAACAGATACCAGGATACCATGAGGCTCAGAAGAAGAAGAACATTGACAGATTTCTCACTCAGTGTCAATCAGCGTGGTTCCAGACCTGGCCCATGCATGCTGAATGTTTCCCGGGCAAGCCAGAGACCGACCCTCTGAGTGCTGAAGAGAAAACTAAGGTCAGCAATGTGATTAGTGAGCATAAAAAGGTGTGGATTGACTTGATATTTATGCATTTTTCGGGAGCTGAGTTCAAATGCTCAGCAAATCATGTGGTGGTTGCAGTGGAATGGGAATCTGGCAAGGCATTCTCAGAGGAAAGATGCGACTGCCTTTGTCAGAGCCCTGGGTCTTGAGAAGAAACCTAAAACACAAGTATGCTGCCCACAGAGAGTTGTGATCTACCAGAAACTATTTGCTGATAAAGTCAATGCTGCTGTCAATAAGGAAATAAAGAAATTGGGCACCAAGAGTCCTGGCACACAAATGAAGATATGTTGTGAGATCACCCAGAACATGCTAGGAGCAGAGCCAGCCAAGGTTCAGGAGAAGATTGATGAGGAACTTTGGGTATGGAAAGAGGAGAGAGAAAAGGAGCTTCAAGAGGGAGAGGAGGAAGAAGCACCAGAATGAACAGTCGAGGATGCCTGCTCCACATCATAGTGAGCATGAGGAGGAATCTCACTTGCAAAGAGATATGGGAGCACCTTCTGAACCAATTAGTTTTGTGTTCACATGAATGAGAGGCAAAGAACTTCCTTCAATGATTCCCACTGGGACCGTTAACCCAGACAGCCACAACAGAACAAATTATGGACAAATGGCTGCCAATCTGAACACTATTGGGGTGACTATTCCAATCAATCTGGTCCTACTTAATCAATGCATTGAGCCTGAGGTACCATCAGGTATTTTGGACTACACACTTTTTGGAGCATGGATGAATTACCTAAACGAGGAAAGAACAGATCACATGTCTCCATTCCAGCCAATCATCAATGTGCACCCAGTCCCTCCTACTGTTCAAGGCAATGGAGAAGTTATTTTGATACAAGAGAAGTGGCATTGAGTGCTCAAGGCTAACAAGTTGAAGCACAAGGAAATAGATGATCGAGAGAATGAGGAAGTGATTGGAAGTCCTCGCATTCCTCATGTTATTCACCCACCACATAGATTTGGTGATTCACCTGAGAAAGAGCCTGAAAAGGGGAGGAAGAGGGTAAAGGCCAAAAAGATGGCCAAGAAGTAGATAATCAAGTCACCAGGATTTATGTCTGCTACTATACAATTAATGTAGCTCAAATTTAATGTCTTTCAAGGGCAAATAGATGTATTAACAAATGAGTTAATATAACTAAGGCACTCACATAAAAATATGTATGCAATATTAAGGTTCGAACACACACAGTTTCAAAAATGATGATGAGACTCAAAGACATATTCCACTGAGCAATGACATAATGTATATGTTTCCGAAAAATAATGTTCGTGCTGCAACATGCGCATCCTTGGCCAGGTACAGGTACCACATGGGAGGTGAGCTATAAATAAATGTATTATCAGAGCACAGTTTGGGACTCCTTCCACTTGCAGTCTTGCTTCCCCTCATCCTTGGTGCTTATAAATGGATTCTGAAGGCAAAACAGAACAGAACAAGACCAATTTGGAGTAGTAACTGTCCATTTTGCAGGATGCTAAAGGTGAAGTAAATATCTATTAATAAATCAGGGGAAAAGGTACCACACATAGCGAATGATGCAAATGAGTCAATGATCAATGAATGTCTTTTCATTCCCATTCCTCTCTGTCCTAATTCCCATCATTCATTAACCAAAAATCTATGCATTAATGTGAACCAAATAATACCAATAATGAATGCTATCCATATAATGTAAATTATCCTGAGCCGGAAGTACAGTGATGGAAGGGTTCTATTAATAGATGTAACCATAGGATATACCGGATTCCTTTGCCAATGGTCATCCTGTCCTCGCAGTGTTTGTTGACCTTGAAAATGCCTTTCCTTCGACAAATCTACCAACTCTTTGGAAGAAATTGGCTGATGCGGGGGCTTCTGGACCACTGATGGATTGGATGTGGATGCTGTATGCTCATATGCATTATACTGTTACAAGTCATGGCACCAATCATGAGTTTACTGAGATGTTTCAGTTATGGTGGGGAATACTGGCTGGCAATTCTTTTTTGCCTGACCTATTCACATTCTTTGCAGCAGACTGCATACCTCTGGGAAGCCCTTATGATATCAAGTTGGACAGAGTGGCAGTCATGTGTCTCTTTCTGGCAGATGATATTGTCTTCATTGAGGAGTTGAATGACGACATGATGGAGGGCAAGTTGGGTTACATGGATGGTGAATGGTGCCCAGATAATTTTCTGAAGATGAATGTCAAGAATAGTGTTTGGAAGTTAGGTTAGTTAACTGGAAAATAACCGAGACCTAACTGGACTGTAACTGCAAATAACTGGACTGCAGTTAGCAGTTAGTCAAGTTTGAACTTCGAGTAACCAGTTATTTTGCAGTTAACTAACCAGTTAGTGACTGGTTATAACTGGTTATTGGTAGCCCATATTTTTCCCTTCAAAACGACCCCAAGACCAACAAAAATTGGCCAAGTTATGTCAAATCTGTGAATTTTAGATCAAAGTGCCAGTTTCTATGTAATAAAATCGTAACTCTGTCAATTCTTAACCAATTTAACATTCTTTGGGTCGTTAGGAAGCTAAAATGTATTACTACAACTAATACTGAGTGCTAAATACCTGGTTACTATCAGTTATAACCGGTTTTTAAAGTTTCTGGTTATAACCAGTTAGTAACTGCAAATAACTGGTTTTTGGCAGTTATATGCAGTCCGGTTAGGTTATTTCGGGTCTCAGGGTAAAGGCTAACCGGTCTCGACCACGGTTAGCGACCCTGGGACCCCAATAACCGGACCTAACCAGACTTTCAAATACTAGTCAAGAAGACAAAGGCCATGATTCTCAGGAGATTACCTCAAGAATTGCCAAATCTAAAGGTCAATGGCAAGCATATTGAAATTGTGGAAACCTTCAAATATGTCGGGGTTCATTTCCAGTCCACCCACTGCTTTATCTTTGCAGAACACTATAAGCAAAAAGCAAAGGAGGCATTGAAGAGCATCTTCACATCTGTGGCATGGGTTGAGTTGATGATAGGGGATTTGTGGCCAGTAGCAATGTTACACATCTTTATGGCACACATTGACCCACACCTGGTGCATGGATGTGAAGTGGCTGTAGATATCCATTAGTGTTTGAAAGTCCAGTTAAGTCCATTTTTTGCCTCAAAAGTGATGGACTGAGACTGAGACTGGTCCACCAATGTTTCAGGACCTCAAAAGACTGGACTGGACTGCTTAAAACTGGTTTAAATCAGTCTTTCATGGTCCTGGACTGGTCTTGGTCTTAACTGGTTTGAACCAGTTTAAGACCGGTTTTTTGGTTAAAAAGGCTCTAAAATTAACGTTTTTAAGACGGTAATAAATTTTAGATTGATTGTAGTTTTAAACTAAGCCCAAGAACGTCTTAAACGGACTATATTTGACTGATCTACATAATTTACAATGTCATTATATCAACTTTAGATAAAATTTATCATATCTCAGTCAGTTTTTGGTCAATTTACTTGGTTTTTGATGCGTTTTGAATGTATAATTAAGGGTTATCAAAGACCAGTCCAACCAGTATAAACCAGTTCATGTGGATCGGTCTTTTTGCGGTCTTTGATTTTGAAAATCAAAGACCAGGACTGCTGGTCCAGTCTTTTCCAGTCTTTGGTCCGGTCCAGTCTCAGTCTTTTGCTGGTCTTAAGACCAGACTTCCAAACACTAATATCCATCCACCTTCCTTCAAACTTCTCAATGATGTGCATGTTTTTGGACTTCATCAGATTTTGCAAGTCAGCAGTCGCTCTGTCAAGGTGGCACTGTATACCAAAACTGGTGTATTACCTCTGAACTACAGACATGCTAAACTCCAGCTACACTGTGTTCAATATCTTGTTGCATTACCCTGGGAACAATTGGCTGCAGCAGGTTATAGGGATGCCATCCAACTCCTGCAAAACAGAAAGCCTGGTTGGTTTGGGGATATCAAGTACATGTTAAACCACCTACCATTGCCAGTTGAGATGCACCTCAAGGATATAGAGACATTGGAGGGGGTGAATGCCTTGATAGGACATGTGGATGACTCTTGTGCAAAATGGCTTCACAAAGAATTGGAGACAAATGAGAGGACACCACTCTTGAAGGGGAGATTGAAAACAAATCAAGTACCAGTGCTGAAGGATGTAGTAAGACTACATCCTTATCTTACAGACATCGTCATCCCAAGTCATCGAAGAGCATTGACATGACTACTGTACTATTTCAATCAATTCGGCAGGGCCCGTGACGCGTGACGGGCCTGCCGAAATTTTGGTTTCAGCACCCTCGAAAATTCACCGTGACAGGCCCAAAATTTTCGGCAGTTTAGCGCCACAGGCGGCAAAAAATTTATATATTTAGCTTGTGACCACCAAATGATTTCGGCAACCTGGCAAAATCTCCATGACTACCATGACATTTCGGGGATTTGAAAGGCTCCGTGACATGTGACTGCCGAATTGAATGAAATAGTACAGTACTCTTTTCGGAACATTGTCTGGCAGTGGAGCAATTACGGCAAAAGGAAAGAAGAAGAGAGTTTGTACCACGAGATCTTTGACTTTGCTGCTTTTGCCGGAATGCTGTGGAGGATGAACCTCATGCTTTACTATATTGTTCTGCATGCCCTGCTGAGCTCCTCAGGAGAAGGGAGGAGCTTCTTTGTGATGCAAGGACATTGGTACCAACAAAGGTTTGGACTTTGAGGCATGGAGGTGCCTATGAGAATGTGCATTCCTTATTGAAAGTTTGTGCTTTGTTACCTAAGTTTGCTGAGTATGTGTATAATGTTCTGAAAGTCTTCAAAGAGGAAGAAATGTATGTAGCACCCGGATTCTATGTACCTGATTAATAGTTACATATCTCAAGAACATTGTGTATTTATTGAAGTAAATTTGTGGCCAGTGGCATCACTATAAACCTGTATAAATAACCTGCGTCTTTCCCTGGGGACGGTGAGATATCCTTGGCTAGCAAGTAATTGCTAGTTGTTGGCCCATCGCAACTGTGAAGGGGTCTGATGCCCTGCAGATCGCGATAAAGTTCACAGGTCTTTGTCGCCGCTGCAGGCCGGTCGTTCCTTTATAGGGACCTCCCTGGTTACATCCATCCATCCATCCGGAAGGCGACGTGGCTGTGAATCAATGCACCCATTCTCCCTCTGTCCTCTAGGGCAGTGGCCTCTGTAATTCTCGGTGTAAAGATCCGTGATCCGGGTCGAAAATGAAAAGGAGAGAGAGCGACTCGGAGGCGGAAGAACGTGGGAATGGATCAATACTATTGGAGTTGATCCTACGAGGAATTTACAAGCAAAGCTATGGAGGCTTTTATAGGAAAAGGAAAAGAGAGGCTAACGATAAAGAAAAGGAGTGGCTAACTGGTTAAGAGTCCGATAGTCCGAGAATGAATGAAGGAATGACGAGTCAGGGAATGAATGAAATATGATCAAGTCCAATAGATGAGAATGAGATGCTAAAAATATAACGAGCTAAAAATATACCCAGTCCGAAGATGTGTCCCGACGAGCGGATCATCACACTACCCCCTTTTTCAGGGATCGAGTCGCTGGGGAGCATGAATTGGGCGACCAGATCGTGTGGTTAAGTGCTGGGGAGGTTTGTAATCACGCATCCAAGGTTCTGGTGGTGGTGAGGGAGCACGAGGAGGCGTGTGATTGGGCTGAACAGGCATGAGAGGAAGTTCGTCCCAATGGGTGATAATAGGACGAGTGACATCGGAGAGTGTAAGGCATGGAGGATGAGGATGAGTGGGGTTTCAACGATGAAATTGTTCGAGAATATTGTATAGTGATGTTGGTATTTCGGCGAATGGAATCCAAGAATTTTCGGAGTCAGGTAGAGATTTCCAACGCACAAAGTAGTCATAACGTCGTCCAACGCATCAAGAATCGATGATAGTGGCGATGTCTGATGAGGTGTCATGCAGGATTTGAATGCTCGGAGGTGGAGAAGAAGAAATGCGGTCCGGAATAGAAGAAGGAGAAATATAAGGTTCAAGGAGTGAAGTATGAAAGACGGGATGTAATCTAGAAAGAGATGAAGGTAATTTAAGAAGAAAAGAAGAATTGCCTCGTTTATCTAAAATTAGAAAGGGACCAATGCGACAATAGTTGAGCTTGTCGGAAGGGCGAGTAGTTTTGATGTTTCGACGGTTGAGCCAAACGTAGTCGCCAATATTAAATTCGGGAGCGGGAAGATGATGTCAGTTGTAGAATTCAGAAATATATTGATTGGAATGGGAAAGTTCTGCACAGAGTTCGGAATGAATAGTGTCAAGTCGGTTTGCTAGTTCTGTGGAGGAAGGATTTGTTGTACGTTCTGTGATCTTGATGTCGAAGTCAGGGTTGTATCCTAAATTGGTGAAGAAGGGAGTTTGTTGGGTGGAGGAATTGATGGTGTTGTTGAAGCAAAATTTGGCAAGAGCGAGGTAGTCTACCCAGTCGTCCTGTTGATATGAACAGACAACGCGAAGGTAGGTTTCGAGAGTCTGATTGGTATGTTCGGTGAGGCCATCAGTTTGAGGATGATAAGCTGTCGAAGGCTTCATCTTGGTATGACAGAGTTTCATGAGGTTGGTGAAAAAGGAAGAGATGAAAATAGAGCCACGGTCCGAGATAATGGACTCAGGGAAGCCGTGGTAGCGGAAGACGCGATCGAGGTATATGCGAGCGAGTTCTGGAGCATCCATGGATTCGCAGATGGGAATGAAGTGAGCAGCACAGTCATGCGATCACAAATAACCCAGATGGAATCGTAGCCGTGGGATGGAGGTAATTTCACGATGAAGTCCATGGAAACGGATTTCCAAGGACGGTCTGGAATATCGAGAGGTTGTAAAAGTCCATAAGGCTTGTGAGTTGAGTGCTTGGAACGAGCGCAGTGTTCGCAGGAGGTGACATAATTGCAAACGTATCTTCGCATATCTGGCCAAGAATAGTCGCGTTGAACGAGATCAAAAGTTCGGGCACGTCCAGGATGACCAGCGAGAACAGAATCATGTCTAGAGTGAAGGATTTGGGGGCGGAGAGATTTAGGGACAAAGAGTCGATCATTATGAAAAACAAGGTCGTCTTGAAGGGAAAAAGAAGGATTGTGGTTGGAAATGGCATCACGCCATTCAAGGTCATTATGGAAAGCAGTCTTGAAGTCTTGAAGAAGTTCAGAATTGTCAAGATTGAAGGTAGAGAGGGCGGAAATTGAGGGAGGAGAAGTTGAAGGAGTGGATGAAAAAGGTGAGGAAGAAGTAGGAGAGGAAGTGGAGTTAGGAGTGGAAAGGCGAGGAAAGAGGCGTTGTAAATGGTAATCTGTAAGAAGAATTTTTTGCTGACCGAGGAGGACGTCATCCCCCTGTTGAGGTACGAAATCGGGGCATCTTGAGGGAGCATCAGCCGGATTCTGATGTCCAGGGGCGTAATCCAATTGAAAATTATATTCGGATAATAGAAGCGCCCAGTGTGCTTGTCGTTGATTGAGTACCTGTGACGTCATGAAGTGTTCAAGGTTCTTGTGATCGGAGATAACGGTGATGGGATGAGGAGATGCAATGAGCCAGGAATGCATATCACGGAAGGTGTCGACAATAGACAGAAGTTCCTTGTCGTGGATGTCATAATTAATTTTCCGCAGGGGAGACCTTCCGTGAATGATATGCGACAGGATGAAGTAAACCGGACTCATCGGGTTGAAGGTGAATAGAGGCAAGAGCAAAGTCGGAGGCATCTGTAATGATGGTAGAAGGGAGTTGAGGATCGAAATGGCAAAGTACAGGAGCAGTGGTGAAAGCGAGTTTCAGGGATTCGAAAGCTTGACGAGCGGTGTTCGTTAATCCTTTGAAGTTTTCTTTGGCAGCTTTCGTGGTAAGGGAAGTGAGGGGAAGAGTAATTTCGGAGAAATGGTGAATGAAACGGCGGTAAAAGTTGGCGAAACCTAGAAAAGATTGAATGTCCTTGACAGTCTTGGGAATCGGCCACTCGGTGACAGTGCTAAGTTTCTTGGGATTCATTTGAACACCTGCAGAAGAAATGATAAATCCAAGATATTCGACGTGAGACTTATCAAATTCGCATTTCTTGGCGTTAGCGAACAAATGAGCAGAGTGTAAGCAGTCGAGGACTTGACGGACGAAGTGGTCGTGGTCTTGGTCTGGTTTTGAAAAAACGAGGATGTCATCGAGGTAAACCATGCAGGTGATATCGAGGAATTCGCGTAGAGTATCCTGGATAAAAGCTTGGAAAGTGGGGGTGCATTAGTTAATCCAAAAGGCATGACAGTGTACTCATAGAGGCCAAGATGGGTATGAAAGGTGGTCTTCCACTCGTCTCCCTCCTTGATGCGGATAAGGTTGAAAGCATTCTTGAGGTCGATGACGGTGAATTTGTCGCAGCCGGCGACCCGGTCCATAAGATCTTGTGTGAGAGGTAAGGGATAACGATTCTTCTTGGTGATAGCGTTAAGTCCATGGTAATCCACACAAAGACGTAGGTCGCCAGTCTTCCGTTTGATGAACAGGATGGGAGCAGCGGCAGATGAAGTTGAACGTCGAATGAAACCTTTTGTGAGATGTTCTTGAATATAATCCGAAAGGGCTTTTCATTCATCTGGAGAGAGGGAGTAAATTGGGCCAAAAGGAGGTTGTTTACCATCTTCGAGTTCGATATTGATGTCATAAGGTCGATGATCAGGTAACCGTTGGACTTCAATAGGTGAGAAAACATCGAGATAGTCGTGGTATTTGGAAGGAACGAGTTGCCGTATTTCCTCGTCAGGATCAGGAACGTCGTTAGGGAATTTCGGAGGAGGTTCAGGAGGGGGTTGTGCTGGTGAGCGTGGCGCAGTTGGTGGTTCAGAAGTTAAAGTGTTGATACGATCTTCAAGGTCATTGTTGGACGTATACCAGATACAGAAGATTTGTTGGTTTTTAGCATATTTGTGGAATCGACCCGGAGTGACATGAGAAACATCGATGGGTTTATTGGGAGGGCCATAGACGGGGTCCGGAGGTTGAGGGGGAGATAACCAGATTGCCTTTAGCTCGGCATGACTAGGGCCATTTAGAGTTGCAGGACGAAGGACGGATGGGAAAGATCTAAAATTAGCAAAAATCCCAGATGGAAAGACTTCGTGAGTTGGTTTCGGTGCTAAAGAAAGGTCAGGGATAATAGCACGAGAGGGACTGCCGTTAAGACGAAGGCCTAGACCAACAGAGGAAATAACGAAATGAGAGGATTCTTCTGGGCTTCCAAGACTGTAGCCTTTGCCGAAAGCGGAGACGGGGAAGGAATGATTAGCACCACAGCAAGAAAGAGTAAGCTTACCGTGAACCCAATCGATGTCCAGGTTATGCTGCTTGAGCCAATCGAGACCAAGAAGAACAGGGTACGGCATGTTGACAATGCCGAGATGAAGGACTTCGGAATGATCGCGCACTTTTAATTTAGCAATGACGTCGTGTGTAAGAAGTCCAGAGGTAAGGGGTCAATCATCGATCATATAAATCGGGATCGGATGAGGCTTGGCAATGCGGGGTAAGGAATGACGTTGAGAAAACCAATTACTGATATGAGATTTTGTCGAGCCACAGTCTATGAATGCGAAAGTCTTGGTGCTCTTCCGGTTGGGAAAGGACAGAGTGATAGGAATGAAGAAATGAGCTCTGTTCAAAGGATCGGTACGGACATGATGATGCAACAAGAAATTAGGAATCACAGAAATAGAAAACCAATCACCGTTCTTGGCTCGGATGAAAGGCGGGGGTCGACGGAGAGGGAGAAGATCAGCTCCATCCGTCGCCGAAGAAGTTGGAACTACTTCTTCTCCGGCTTGGCTTTTCCCTGTGTGCTGTTGGAAGTAGGCGCCGAGGAGTTATTCTTGGCGCTGTGTTTAGCTTGACACTTCCTACAGTTTTCAACGGTGTGCCCAGGGTGACCACAGTAAAGACAGAGGTTGTTCTTGATTCGATGATCGCGTTCCTGCTTCGTAAGAGGGCCTCGAGGACCAGTCACGGGTGCGGTAGTGATAGCATCGACATCCATAGGAACAACATCGTTAGTGGTCAAAGAAGTCATAGTTGTAGACGGAAGGGTAATGGCAGGTGATTCTTGATGTGAGGAGCCACGTTGCTGTTGCTTTGGGGCCTTCTTCTGATCGTCTTCTTTCCTCTGAGCTTCGCGTTCCGAAACATTGGAATCAATCATGAGGACGATGGGTTCCCAAGCCATCAAAGTCAAAGGTTTGTCCGTGACGTTGACAAGAGCGTCCTTGACCATAGGCTTGAGTCCTCGAAGGAAATACTTGATCTTGCTTTGTTCGGTAAGATCGAGGTGTGAAGAGATTTCGAGAAAATGAGTAAGATAGGCGTGCGCCGAACCAGTCTGGCGAAGATTGTCGAGTTTACGTTGGGAGTTCTGAACACGAGCGGGGTCTTGAAACTTCTGCTTGAAAGTAGCGACGAAATTTGGCCAATTGAAAAGCACGGGGGAAGAAGAAGTCTCGAGATAGTTGAACCATTCGACCGGGATCCCATCCTTGAGGTAGAGCGATAGGAAGAGGACTTTATGATGGTCGGTAGGAAAACTAATCGAGTTGAAGGCAATGATGCATTCAATTTCGTGGAGGAAAGGAATAACTTCTTCGTGCTTCCCAGAGAAAATCCGAGGGTTTCGAACTTTGACGGCCATTCCTAGAGGCTTAGCGGGAGGTGGCGGGGCAGGCTGTTGTTGCTGCTGCGTAAAGACCTGAGCGAGAGTTTGTTGAAAGGCGATCTGGTTTTCCGTCAAAACGCCAAACATGCGCGTGAGGTCGGTCACATATTGGGGTTGGTTATCGGTCATAGTGACCTCATGAGGGAGAACTTGAGGCGCAGCAGGATACGGATTATTGACAGTCTGATTGCCTACGTTGGGAGCCGCAGACAAGGGAAGTTGAGTGAGATGATTCAAGACGGATGCCATGGGCAAGGCTGACAATCAAGGGATAAATGGTTGACAGCTCGGTGACGGTTCCAAGGCAGTGGTTGACAGTCCAGAGAACGTCGACAATGACCAGAGGTTTATTGACAGTCAAGAAGAACGTTGACGATAGTTCGGTGGTAGGATCAAACTTGTAAAGATCCGTGATCCGGGTCGAAAATGAAAAGGAGAGAGAGCGACTCGGAGGCGGAAGAACGTGGGAATGGATCAATACTATTGGAGTTGATCCTACGAGGAATTTACAAGCAAAGCTATGGAGGCTTTTATAGGAAAAGGAAAAGAGAGGCTAACGATAAAGAAAAGGAGTGGCTAACTGGTTAAGAGTCCGATAGTCCGAGAATGAATGAAGGAATGACGAGTCAGGGAATGAATGAAATATGATCAAGTCCAATAGATGAGAATGAGATGCTAAAAATATAACGAGCTAAAAATATACCCAGTCCGAAGACGCGTCCCGACGAGCGGATCATCACACTCGGGTCGCATACGCACTCTCGTGATTCAGGCGATTCGGAGGACACCAATATCGTGTCGAAACACTCGCTCAAAGGAAGTGGAAGGCTGTGGAAGGCCGCTGGATCTGGTCATACCGCGTAATGATTGCTGTCCCGGCCAGTGATCAATCACCCTGACGGCATACGATGTTTTGGTCGCGGGCGGTACCATAATTGGTATGCTAATGGGCCGTAGGGCCCTAGCAAAGGGTTACTCTAACGACTGCACAGCGGCCCACCACTCTAATTAGAGTACAATGTTGTTTAACCTCAAGTTAGAGTACATTTGTGCATGCAAACAGCGTTATCGACTCAATGTCTCTTCCCTTCATATCCCATGCAACTCCCTGGGCCTCATAACTCCCATACCTCATGTTCAGGCCAAGACGCCATATGGAGTCTCAAACTTGAGCACTAGCGCTCACTTTCACGGCCTTTCGTCCTCGCTGCCGGGTGGGCATGCTGCCTTCTTTGAAAGTTTGCATGATCAGCAACATGGTGACACATTTACCATTGCTACGGGTGACCCATTCATGTTCCCATCCTATTCTTCCGGGTTTTCCAACAGCGAGCCAACAGAAACATTTGAGGGTATGTCCTACCCTGAGGAAACCAATATTGGTCCACCTCCACATCCGTTCCTCCTACCCTCTCTCGGGCCATGGGAAAGAAGAAATTATGCCATTACCGATTTTTCTTTGATCTCTAATGGAGGAGAAGAACAACCACAAAATTCATATCCGACAAAGGAGCGCACAGTGACGGCTCCGTGGGAGTTCCCGTCGAGCCTGATGAGGCCACTGGAAGCCAAAGTCGGAGGTACGTAGTTAAGTTCTATCCCCTCCGAAGAGAAATAACAATGGTACTTGTCACTGCAGGGAACCGACAGGTGAACAAGCATCCAGTGTCGTAGAGCATCCATCAAAAGGAAGACCATATACGGACGGCCTAAGAAGAATGAATGGTGCGCGATGAAGACCAGAGGAGACATGGAAAGAATTTATGGAAAGGTATGCACGTCTTTTCCATGAATATACCAGGTCTCAAAAGGTCGTGCCGCCTTTAAATTCATCATCTGCTCAGCCGCCGAAAGACAATGACAATAATGAATGGTCCCCGCCAATTCTTGGATTCATCAATGCATTCGCCCCTGCTCCAAATCCTGAAACGTCGGCTGAATTTCCGCCTATGAGTTTGAAGAAGGCCCCTCAACAAAGCTGTAATCCGGCTGAAATATCATGCATGCCAACCCTACCGTCCTCCCAAGCGTCGATCCCAGGATCCACCCACATAGAAAATCCAATCAATTCGCGGCAACTCAGCGGCACCCTCAGGAGGGCCCATTGCACTTCTCCCAGCCCATCCTTCATCAGTAGAGCAGGTCTCTGCATTGACAGGTACGCTTCCGTGATCCTGTCCGTCATTGCGAGATATCTAAGCTGGAGCTCTAGACAACCCACGAAAGCGAAAGCATGGGGATGACAAAGAAACGCTATCAGTGTCCTCAGCGTCGTTCATGAACCAGGAGACTTTGAAGCCAGGACGGCCTCCAAGGAAGTCGAGTGGAAAGGAAAAGGATGCTCCCTCACCCAAGATACCATCCAAAACACGCCAACGCCAGCTCGAAGCAAATGAATCGCCATCTACAACCTTACCGGAACCATCTATTACATCACGGGCGACTAAGAGAAGCAAGAAATCCCTGTGAATAAGGAATGCAATCTATAGGAGGAGATGCAACGATTTTGCTAGGCAAGTGATTAGAATTTCGACTTACATGCTTCCATGATACTCATGAAGCTCTTCAGCCTGCTCTTCTCTTGCGCTTTGGGCCAGCGATGATGTGTAGGAAGAGTTGTGAGCCTGACAGCCCTGAGCCACCCGGGGCTGAATAAAGTTCAGCCTTTGCTTCAATTTCATCATTTATATTGATTTTCCGCACGTGAGACGGTTTAACGACGTGGCATGGAGGAGCTGCATTTCCCTTCAGTTTTTCTACTAGAGAGGGGGGCCTTTATGCGAAGAAATGGCTATTTCTCGGGGTGCCATTTCTGTTGACGTGCATAGAATCCTAGCGCTTCAAACATCGTCATCAGTGCCACAGATTCCTCCAATTTGTCTTCTTGTTCGACTCTTCAGAAAACTCAGATTTTGGAAGTGCAAGCGAAGGCATAGTGTTATGTTTCAACTTGTTGTGGTACTCTCTGGACACCTTTCAAAATATTACAAAAACCTGAATAAAAATGGTTCAAAGTTGCATGTTCAACTTGATCAATTAAGCAATATAAGTGCCGTAATAGTGTGGGTGGTTTATGGCGGAGCTTCCTTCCGTTGGCAATGAGAGACAAGGAAACGAGAGCTGCTTCCAGAGCTTGATTTTGTGAAAGTGATAGTGATAGTATTATAGGCAGCCCTGCTCCCTTCCAAAGCGCTGTGTTCCAAAGATTATCCAGATATATACCAGCCCCAGAGCTGCCACCTTTACTGTATACTGTAGTTATAAGGACTCTATTACCACCCCCAAAAGTAGGGCTGGCCAATCGTCCATACTGACGATTTCATGGCATATCTGAAATCCTCTGGGTTCTCAGGCGTAATGCGTATCCTCGTAGCTGTATCGAAATCAATCAAGCGCCACCGGTGTGCACGTTCATGACGGGGACAGACAACATCACGAGTAGCTCGCACAACGTTACGAAATCGAAGATCGCCGTGCACAACTCCTGTGGAAGTCACGTCGCGCACAAGGTCTCGCATATCACTAAGTGACTATGTGAGCGAATTATCAATTCTGCATGCCGAGGAAATCACTCACTCGAGTTCGAGCTCCTCATGATCTTCCTGCTTCCCACCACCCGGGCGTATATTTTCACAGATGTAGAACTTGCCCAACTTTTCCAGGACGAGGACACATATCAGAGGGTCTGACGGAGAGGATCGCCATTTATTCCAAGGCGAGCCGCTCTTCCAACCATCGCTGTCGTCGTAGTACTCCTGATAACTCGGTGGGTCGTCAGGAAGCCACCAAAGAGTGTCCTCTCTCTTGTCTGCCCAATCAGGATCCGGCTCGGGGTGGATAGTGATATTCTCCCAAGGATTGATATGAGAAACAGGCCGTCCTTCGACATCCAAGCAGTCTTTGAGTGGCACAGTGAAAAACCCAAAGCACCGTGGGGTGACCACTCCTTCATAGCCTTGTTCACGAGCGAGCTGCTCATAAAACCAGGCTTCTCGCGCTAGGGTCCTACCGAATTCTGGCTTCACTAATTTGATACAAAGATCGGGAAGATTCAGGTTTGCCGAGTCGTTAATGACTCGAACTGAGTATGCGAGACCAATCCTTCCTTCGGATATGCTGTCGGTGAGCTCGAGCTCGAGATGGGCACCATCCTTCGGAAGAGAAAGGGGTGCCCAGTTCTCATCTCGAGGAAGAGACACGACATCTTCCAAAGAGCGAGGAGCTGGAAATGACTCTGATCGAAGAAGCGTGATTTCTGCAGGGTTTTCATCAGACGAGCCCAGTCCATGTATCGTCAAAGAGGTGTATGTTGAAAGATCAGTCTGTTGTGACACAACATTTCAGTAAATTGGGTAGCTACACGCAATCTCACAAACTCACCGAGTATATTTCTGGATGAGGACTGGCATCCATGACGCAAGGTGGTGGTTGTTACTGGCAGACGATAATTTAGCGGCGTGTCGTGTTCATCAACGCAGATGCGGTCACGTGATACCAATGATGATTTGTTCACAACCGGTCACAATAAGCTCGCCCCGAGCTCAGTTGATGGTACCAGGCAGTTCGGCAACTTGCGATGCGGACTTGCGTTTCGCGGTATCACAGCCAAAAATCGATAAAGAATCGATAAGAATTTTTCTATTCCATAAAGACACGGCATCATCAGATTTTGTAACTCTCCCAGCCTCTCTCAACTCCAAGTTCTGCAAATCGAAATATGGATCACATTGTGCCAGGCCAACTTGCCGGCCAACCTCTCTCGAAGGAAGACGCCAGGTGTTCCTACCTTCGATCTCTTCCTTTGCCATCCCTACCTTGTGCCCCCTTTCTTATTAGTCCAATACGAACCCGCCTTGATTCAGCTACTACGCCGGCTAAGGCTACCATGGAGTTTGTGGAGGATAACAAGACAGGCTTGAAGACGCTGTGGCACTGCAAGATGATATGGACTCGCCTTTTTGCCTACGTAAACCTGGGTTACTTAATGGAACACAAGGGCGATGATGCTGTTAAAAAGCCTCTCTATCATCTATCTGAATGCCCCAATGCCCCTAGAGACCCACCTCCATCGTATGAAAATGGTTATCGTCAGATGCACGCAGTTGAGGCATATCAGTCCAATCTAACTCAACCCCCTGTGTGCAACATTGAAGGTATTCAAGACGCTGTTAATCACCAGATATTTGACGTTATAAATGCTGCACTACAGGTATGATTATTATACAGACAAAGCCTCACTCTAACCCATGCACCTCAGATGCGCTACTTCAACAAGGCAGATACATTGTCTCTTAATGACTTTTATGTCGACTCAGACAACCGACCAGTACCGGTGGAGAATATAAAACCTAGGATCTTCTACCCTGCTTGGTTGCGGAGTTGCCGCCAGCACCACATTACTAAAAAAATAGGTACTGCTGGTTTCACGGATATGGTGCTTTTTGCATCACCCGGTCGTCTTAACACTGAAGACCCAAAGGCTACGCGGGTTGCTCTTCATGAGGGTAAACCCTCTTGGGTATATGTGACAGAGCATTATCAAGACATTCTCCAGGGCGATGATGATATCGTTGATCGCACAGGTAAATTTAAAACACAAGTCAAAACCCACTATGGAAATTTGTTGTTGAAGCAGGTACGCGCCATTTTGTTCTTGTTTTCTTTCACGCTGCTAAGTAATGTCAAAAATCAGCTTTGGGGACAATGCGCTAGCTTAGGACCTAATGCCGGGTTCACTACGAACGGCAATGTTGTGATGCTTTACTTTCGGGTGGTGCCTCGGGAAAATATGAACGGACAAACTCAAGGTGCGACAAAGGATACTAAGCCCAGTTCAATTCCAGATTCTGGTTTTGTCTTGTCTCCTCTTATGCAGTGGAGTGATCCAAGGTTGCGGGCGTGCCTTTTTGCATTGTCTTGTATGACTCTCGATGAGAAAGATTGGTCGACCCGACAAAGCAAAGATGATTATGGCGCACAGGTGGCAGATCCCGTTTCGCTTCGCGACCTTCTTTGTCCAGAAGCCGAATGTACGCAGATAGTGCGCCCGGAAGCCTGATAATAGGTATTCATACGCCAAACCATGATCGTAATCGTCCTTAGATATCGACGTACACCAATGTATTAAAACCTTCCAAGTCCGAAAGAATCACACTATGCTACGTAATTATATCGAATGCTGTTGAGATGCACAGTCTGCCACTTGCATGAGGAAGTCGACTGCAATTGTACATAGAAACTATCATTAAAAGGGAGCTTTCAGACTCATGTTACTGTCGATACCATATCTTACCCTAAGGCTGGTCCTATTGACATGCATGTATTAATATTAATCTATCATCTTGTAAGCTTGGTAAAAAGGAGGTGTCAGGGCAAAGGCGGAATAGGCAAGAGCTCCATCATAACCTCAACTGCCTTTCCACTTCCTAGAAGAGACCCAACAGCAAACACTGAAGTCAATAGTAGTTATATGACGAGTCCGTGATGGAAGCGTAGTGAGTGTAGTTTGCATTTCATTTCTCATTTCTGTCCTTCATCCTTGGGAGGCGAACCTCCTCCCTCATCTTCTATTTCTTACACCGTTTGTAGGCCATCTTCCTTCTATATTATTTCTTCTTTCTTTTCAATGCAGATCCTAACTGGTCCAATTTTTTCAATAGCGTTGTACTGCAAAGGTGATATTTATGCTTTCAAATTAAGGAAATTGCACGAAAACAAGCATTCGGTGGTTCTGGCGCTAGCGCTCGGGAATACACGCAGAGACACCACCAAAGGACTGAAATAGTCGAGCTCTCACTACTTAGCAGAGCGATTTTTTTAATTTTACTGAGTATGCCGAGGCACGCGCACGTGTTATAAGGTGGTGTGGTTGTTGAAGGAGGCTGTCATCCATTGCGTCCCACCAAATGATCTTAAATTACATGTAGATTTTACCTAGTCTGTCACCGTGCAGTCATTAGCTCCGTTGCTCAGGTACGAAAGGCTGCAGCTTTCCTACTGATACCAGCTCTCGAGTTGCTGCCTTTTACCAAGTATATTAGCGTAGTTATGAAAATTCTATAACAACCCCCAAAAGTAAGCCTGGCCAATCGTCCATACTGACAACTCATGACGAATTTGAGATCCTTTGGGTTGTCAGGCGTAATGCGTATCCTCGTGGCTGTGTCAAAATCAATCAAGCGCCACCGGTGTGCACGTTCATGCCGGGGACAGACGACATCCCGAGTGGCTCGCACGACATTGCGAAATCGAAGGTCGCCATGCACAACTCCTGTGAAGTCACGTCGCGCACAAGATCCCGTATATCACTGAGGGACTATGTGAGCAAATTATCAGCCCTGTATAACGAGGAAATGACTCACTCGAGTTCTACCTCTTCGTGATCTGCTTGCTTCTCACCCGGGAGTATATTTTCACAGAAGTAGAACTTGCCCAACTTTTCCAGGACGAGGACACATATCAGAGGGTCAGACGGCGAGGAGCGCCATTGATTCCAAGGTGAGCTGCTCTTCCAACCATCGCTGTCGTCATAGTATTCCTGATAACTCGGTGGGTCATCAGGAAGCCACCACTGAGTGTCCTCTACCTGTTCTGTACATTCAGGATGGGGCTCGGGTGGGTGGATAGTGAGATTCTCCCAAGGATTGATATGAGAAACAGGCCGTCCTTCGACATCCATGCAGTCTTTGAGCGGCACAGTGAAAAACCCGAAGCAGCGCGGGGTGACTACTCCTTCATAGCCTTGTTCACGAGCAAGCTGCTCATAAAACCAGGCTTCTCGCGCTAAGGTCCTACCGAATTTTGGCTTCACTAGTTTAATGCAAAGATCGGGAAGGTCCAAGTGTGCCGAGTCGTTAATGACTCGAACTGAGTACGCGAGGCCAATCCTTCCTTCGGATATGCTGTCGGTGAGCTCGAGCTCGAGATGGGCACCATCCTTCGGAAGAGAAAGGGGTGCCCATTTCTCATCTCGGGGAAGAGTAACGTGGTCTTCGAAAGAGCGCGGTGCGGGAAATGATTGGGATCGAAGAAGCGTGATTTCTGCAGGGTTATCATCAGACGAGCCCAGTCCATGTATCGTCAAAGAGGTGTATGTAGAGAGATCAGTCTGTTATGATTGAACATTGAAGTAAGTTAATTAGTTACACACAATCTCGCTTGACTGACCGAGCATATTTCTGTATGAAGGCTGGTATTCATGGTGCAAGTAAATAACTCAGCCATCAACTTGACAATCAGGGCACATCACTGTGTGAACGCCCAACACGGGTGGACAGTGGGCACGAGGCTGGAATATAGCACCAGGCGAATAGAGGCGAGCCTGCTGGCCAACCTCTTTCAAAGGAAGACGCCAGGCGCTCCTACCTGCGATTTCTTCTTGTGCGATTTCTTATTTGTCCGATACGAACCCGCTCTGATTCGGCTATGATGCCAGCTCAGGCCGACAAGGACTTCGTGGAGGATAACACGACAGGGTTCTTAGGAAAATTAGTTTTTCTTCTAATTGTAGTCGTTAGACAACACCTCGATATATTTTTCTCTCTTCAGGAATAATATTCATCATTTATGCCGAGTATATACAGTATGTCGTCCTACAGTCTTGCATTGGTTTCGTCTTCAAATCATATATGTAAGTACACGTTTTCAATAGCTTTTATCAGCTTCATAAAACTGTAACGAGGCAAGGCCCCTGCAGGAAGAACCAATGTTACTGGTTCGTGACCATCTATCCTCAAATTCTCCTCAACTGTGAGATAAGGAGAGGATGAAAACAGAAGGGTTATCATCACTGGCATCGACTGCAAGGGAACCCACCACGTACTGCGCATGAGCTCGAGGTCCTATCTGTTTCATTTATCTTGCGAATTTAGTGTCTTCATATTTTTTTTTTTGCTGTCCATCCCCTCGTGACCCTTTATTCCCATCCAAATCTCTGTCCATCAGAGTGTCAGAATCCTGGCCCCAAATCTTCAGGATGATCATTAGAGCCCTGCAAATTAACGGTTACAACCACCAACTCCGCACATAGATCAAATTTTCTCATCCCTCCCCGCGAAACTTGTTCATTACGACCAATCTACTCATCGTTGCCAGACATTTCGTAATCTGTATCAAATTTTCAGTGGCGGCCTAGTAGGCCAGCACCGCTGTTTTGTATGCTAGGAATGTCAAATCAATGCGGTACCAACGACCAGTCGAGAATCGCGCTGGGAGAAATACGTTATCTGACTTTAGTAAATCAGGCATGCGCCGTGCAGGACTCACACCACCAGCAAAGAAATACCATCGAATGAAAGGGCGCTGCGAACGCTTTGAATTGGATTACTCACCCTGCCCATCCGGACGAAGCAATTTCCCCTTAACAGCGAACAAGGGCAACAGCGACAAGGCTTGGGCTATGCAGCTGACTGAGCGGCTGCCCACTGTCCGCAGGTCGACCATGCCTTGCCTCACTGTGATAATAATACTTGATTCGGTATACCGACGCTAGGCAGGGGTTTCATCCATCAGGAGTTCGCAAGGAGTCGGAGACCTATAGATAAGGCGCACATCCTCTTGATGAGTGCTGCGCGAGACTACCAGGGAGAAATCCAAGTAGATCAAATGAGAATCATGTCGTCTTAGTACAGATACCGCATGGTGCAGTGGAAGAGACAAGGAAGGAGAAGTGGATGTCCTTCTAATCGATGTGACGTTCACATCATCGATAAGTATTTGAATTTCGCACCTGCGGTATCAATTTCTGCACTGAGATCATGATTGAGTGCCTGTGCGAAGGTCGGGCATGATAAGCTGAATACCTACTTACCTTTTGACATGACACGAGTAAAAAGCAGACAGTTCGAGGCATGGCTAATCCAACGGATCGTCGAGGAGATGGTGAGAATCTAGATGATAGTGAAGGTGAGAGTGCTGTATTGATAAGGTTCAAGAATGCGTCCGCTTGGTCAGTCAAGGAAGTTGGTAAAGAGTCTTTGGGAGAAGGAGTCGGAAAATCGGAACCAAACTTATAACCGGAAGCAAGCAGTCTGTTAGACCAGTAATCTTGAGCCAATTTATAGCTGAAATTGATACAAAGGGGAAATTTTCAAAGGCATAGTATACATGAAGCGTTGACGAAGCAGCCACAAGAGTCTCTACAGTAGTAAAGCGAGAAGGAAAAGTCAAGGAAAAGCACAAAAAAAAGAGTCAGGGCGAAGCAGCAAAGCCAACAACCCTGAAATGGAACACTGACAAATAACAGCCTCCCGCCCCTCGATCCCTTGCCGATCCTCTTTACTTCGTTCAATTTGTGTTCAATATTCAATCCTTGCGCCTTGTTTATTCTCCTGATTTTGTGCTTTATGTGGACAGAGCTTGTTCGCTATGAAATCCCAGCCTCTCTGGTCAAAGGACGGGCAGAATTATTGCGACCAGGTATTCTTCACAGCGTTCCTGCTCTCTTTTCTTTGGAAGCATTTAAAGTCATTTTAGGAAGCATCCATGGACTAGCCTATAATTTGAAGCAAACCAGCGCTGTTTCGCTCATCTCTTCCCAATGTAAAGTCTAGTCTGGACGGTGGTCGATTGGTGGTCGAGATTCCTACTTATGTAGGAACAGGTATAAGAGCCAATTCTAGATCTAGTATATTCGTTCTTTTGCTTATTATTTCTCACTCCGCAGGACGACTCGTTGAAGTACTCATCATCTGGATCCTCCTTCGAACCATCGACTCCCAACTAGTCCAGGTCCCTCCTTCTGATCCAATCCAACTCTCACAGGCATGATCCAACCTCGAACGATTGCTTAGCAACCTCCCTCCAGACTTAGTACTCCATTCGTTCTGGAACAGTTGACAAGGGCTGCAGCCTGGGCGCACGAGGAACCTGACCTTCTGCTCGCCCTGAGGACAACACGCAAGTGCGAGCTCCAGACCGATTCGACATTTCTCACTAGTAGGCGAGCTTGCAGCAGAGGGAAGGCCCTTACGATTGTGAATGGCCTGGCGCATAGCGCGGGCGCTGAAGGGATTATTTTGAATAGGGTTCTAAAGGGACGGGTTAAGGTCATGGGTCACCTTGGAGAACAGCTTGGCTATTAATCGGAGTGGTTAATTGGCAGAGGGCGTTGGTTCGAGATGAAGAACACGAAGAATGCAACAATGACTGCTTCGCCCAAATGCTGCCAGTTTGGTTATGATACGGCCTCTCGTCGTTTATGGAGCCCCGAACGCGTCACACGTCATTGGCATTAAGTATAGGCAGCAGCGTCTCCATACAGACGACCTGCTGACATTTTTATCAGGCTAGTTTGCGTATTGAACATTCTGCTCCTGCTACTAGCAACTCACGCAACACCACCACTACTGCCACTATCACACCAACCGCCCCAAGGACAACCAGCTCCGCAAATGCCACGTCCACCGTCTCCCTCTCTGACTTCTCCACCTATCGTGCTCTTTGCCGACCCTCAGCTTCGCATGCTACTACCACCTCTCGATTCGTCTTGCTCTTTTCTTTTCCACTCCTTCGCCTCTGTCACCGGAAGTTTGCTACTTCCTCTTTCTCAATCGACCCTCAGTTTAGACCCGCGGATGGTTGGACGACTTGTTGTGCTGCTGCTCTTCGTATGCAGGTTGTCTCTCATTGACCAAAATCCCAGACCGAGAGCAGGCGTTCTATCAGTCTCAGGAATCGGATGCATCTCATATAGCTCGTGGCTTTAGAGTTCAGCTCTGCCGCGACCGACCTGCCCTTCAATCCTCCGAGTTGTGTAGTATGAACCTCACCTTCATACGCCTCATCTACTCTAATGCCCTACGCCCTGTCTCTCCGGCCGACTTGGAGAAAGATGGACGAACGTGTGATGCGTGTTCCCTCGATCCTCAGGTGGAGTGGCCTCACTTGTCGTATTCGATACAAGTGATTGGCAGACGACCCACTGGCTCAACGCTGATTGTAGACGGACTGCCATAGTGTTCAGTGAGGGGCTCCACTTCAAGTTCAAGCTCAATGTTTGAGGGGACTCAGAAGGATGTCACTCATGAGTGAGTTCTTGGTTTTTTCTTCTTACTCCTTTATATTCTTTGGTTTCCTATCTTTTCCTGGTTTTGTATTTCTTCCCTTCAGTTGCTTTTCCCTTTTTGTCTAATTTTGGTATTGGCTTTGAATTTTCTTTAATTTTTGTGTTCTATTCACGCGTCCCTCCCTTCTCATGCTCACATTGTTTTCTCGTTGAATGGAACGTTGGCACTGACCAGTCAATTTCTTTCACAGCGACGCATGAGACCCAGATGTCCCGGTTGATACCATCTTATTTAGAAGGTCCTGCTGGGGAAGGGAATTGCGCCAATGAAAGCTAGCTCGCAGCGGAAGGTGCAGAAAGTTCTTCTCATAGTGACGAAAATGCGGCGTCATGGGTATCGGCGTCGTCCTGAAGCTTGGACACGCAGCCGAGCTATGATCTGGATCAACGAATCAGTGTGGGGGTCCTGATTACGGTTGTTGGGTTGTTGGGAATCAGCTGCGGGTTGCGTTAAGTGAACAGGCTGATATTCTGCGAGCCTCGGCGACCAGTATTGCCCCATTACATGTCCCGCCTTGCATCTATCCCTTCCTTTTTGACATGCGACCTCTCAGCCTCTATGTCCTCGACATCGGCATCACCATGCCCACTGCCCATTAGTACGCTTTTCCACTTGTCCTTCATCATGGTTCGACGAAGAGCAGTTATGGACTGCAGCCTCCTTCCGCCGGGTTTCTGTAGGTAAACTTCTGGCTCTGACTCTCTGCAAGTGAGCTGGCAGTTAGAATGGTACCTAGCATGAAGGCGGAGACGATTAGGGAAAACCGCGCCTGCTTCTTCCATTCTAGCATTGGAAATAGCAGTGCTGTTTCGAAGTCAACTGCAAGAATGAATGATATCGACGATTGGTTGGCATCCCAGCGTCCGACTGCAGGCTTTAGTCTGCTTCTTCGACATAATCCTCTTAACAGCTTCTGCCTTGACGAAGCCTGTATTGCGGACACCGACATTAATACGAGCAGGAGCTAAAGCAGCATTGGTGTTGGAAGTTCCCGGATTACTAGCGCCAAATTATCGTTCGATGGCGGACATTCTCAAATTGACGTCCTATCTATTAGCTTCAAGGTTAGGCACGACACGCTCTTCAAGTTCAACTTCTCCATGTTCGTTTGATCCCAGTATAGCGCTCCACGTACTTTTGTGTGCGGACCTTTGCTGCTCTGCGTCACCTCCGCCTTCACTACTGTGGATTTACGGGCTATGGAACATATTGCTCCAATTTCAGCCAAAGTCAAAACATTTGTATCCTTGGACAGTCATCGCAAATCCTGGGAGATCGGTATATCAAGCAAGCTTCGCACAACATTTTCCTACGACGTATAGGCGTCCGATTGTCATCGATCTCCCTTTGAAGAGTTCCAGTGGAACTCTTTCTACTGGTCTGCTGGCAGCGTGTCACGCTGGACGCGTCGCGTAAAGTGTTACTCTATCACGTGTGCGTTTGCCAGCGTCGTCTCCTCCGTGCATGAATTTGAAGAACTACCACTGCACTCGTCGCTACCATGGATTATCTGAAGACTACCATATACGTCTACCTTGATCCCCTTCCCCCTTCCCAAATCCCAGAGCGCAGTCCGCAAGACAAATCCTTTGGTCTCGCTACAAGGGAAGCCGTGAAGATTCTCAACACCTTCTTGGCCTACGACTCTCAAGCAATCCTACAGGCATTTGAAGGTTCAGTCGCCGGTTCTCAGTCCTGTGCTATGATCACACATTGCTCTCTTCACTCTCGACTTGGATCATGGGGCGGTGCCGCTGTTGACCATGTAAATATGGATGGTGTGTTATTGGCCACCGATAGCGGCTAGAGAGTGTTATATGTTGAAGTTTTGAGGAGTGAGGCCAGGCCTGGTGAGAGTCGATGGCGGAGCGGCGTTGGGGGAGTGTGAACTGTCTTTCGGGATCCTGGGTGATCTCCCACCCTCCTATATTGCTTCTGGGCTCCAGAGCCTGAATGTTTTAGTTCATGTATAGTCGGATGTCCATTCGGGTGAATGACTCACTCTACTCACTCGCTCAAATCTTGGTATTAATGATCGTTGACTCGTTTTCCATGCACCTGTCCTATGACGGCTTCTATCATTGCTTGGACCGATGTACGCGGCAATCAAGGTAGTCCCGAATGTGGTGGTGGGGAATCCGGTGGTGATACAATGCTTGGGCGTCGAACCGCAAATGAACAACATTTTCGAATATGACACTTCTACCACTGGTGGCTCAAAAGTCAAATTCGGCGCTGATTAGCCTCAGCTACGTCTCCTCGAAAACAACAATGACAACAATAATGAATGTCCATGAAAAGCCAGTTGAGCCTGAGCTATGCACGGCATAAACGTCCCGTACAGGCCTTTCCGACCCTACCCCAGCACCAACTCAAAATATTAGATTCCAACCTTATTCAGTTTCCTCTCTTTACCTCCAACTCGTTGCTCCTTCAATGGCTGGAGACGAGTAGGAGCTCCTGCTTTATCATTGTCGGCTCTCTTCCTCCGGATTCATTTTTGGTTAGTTTACAAGCTGCCAACATAAGAGGTTGCATAACCCTGCTCACAAGGACAGCAGCCGCAATCACAAATGCCCTGCCATTTTCTCTACTTTTCTGTCCCTTTCCTTGGCCTAGGATGTTGGAAGGAGCGGATGGGTGTTCATAGGGTTGGATGTCATCCCTCTTGCATCGGCTGGTATTATGTCAGGGAGCGAGGTACCTTTTATCATCTCATCAGCAGCGGCAGCGACTTAAAAAGATGAAGCGAGCACAATGATCTTTGCTACTGCTAGTGTAAACCAGAAGCAGGAAAGAAACCCCCCAATGCTAGACCATGCACCAATTCCAGCCCCAGCGGCTCACAATTATTATCCGCCCTCCTTGCCTGTTGTCTTTCTCATGAATCTAGCGGATGCATCTCAAGGCGCCTCAGCATCCACTGTCCTTGAACCAATGTACGTCAAGTCCAATCACCCGCTGTAGAGTCAGAAGTGGGTTTCTAGGACGGAAAGCATGGACTCTGGACGCTTTTAGTCCATACATGTAATGGCCAAAACGACATTCTTCGCGTACTGCATTCTCCCTTTACTTCGGCGAAGGTGTAGAAACTGTTTTGAATGGATTTATTATTCAATTCCAGCTTTTCCGAGAATGTTGCAACGTGACTAGAACTTGATGACAAATCACGAGCTCCCGAAGCCTCTCCTTCTCCGTCTCCTCCCTTACATCAACTTACTTGTCCTAAATGCACATATACTACCGTGGAACAAAACCGAGAATCATCACAACAGCATCTCATTCAAGATAACTCACCTTTCTTTTCACATGCTTTCCCTTTGACGTTTTGTTCAGCTTGATTTCTGTTTTTAGACTTTTTGTGTAGTACGACTCTATGGACTGGATTACATGTCCTTCTCGCCGGCGCAAATCACCTTGCTAGTTACTCATCTCTCTAACCCAGCTACTCTGGAGCGACACATGCGCGGATACGGTTGTCAGTCTTCAAGCCTTCAAAGCTTCAAACTTCTACCGCCTCAAGACCAGTCGGCGGTCGTCGTGACCATGATGTGTTCTGGCTTCTGGCGTTCAATCCAGGATTTCTCTATCCACACCGCTGTCCCTATCAACCAAACCAATGAGACAGAGCGTCCTCCTCTTCATCACCTCGGGCACACCTCATGTGAACTTCCTCATTCGGATCCGACGTCTTCCACTAGAGTGTAGTTGCAATGTACTCATTCTTCTGCACTTGTCGCTCTCACTTCAGGTTCGACCAGACCTACCTAAACCTCTACACCAAATGGCAAACACCTCCACTTGGCGATGCGGCGACTAGCACTGCAGGAACGAAGGGAGACGCGGACAGCACAGGGGAGCAAACAGGAGCGTGAATTTGCTCAATTGTGATCTGAAACACTGGACATGAGACGAGGCACATTAACCAGGTCAGTATTCCGGCTTTTTTTTACCGAATTTTCATCCTGGAGCTCTTTATTTATTAATTGAATCCCCCTATAGGAAGAGGGCGTATTTTTCTCTTAACAAAGACGCACAGAACCCTCAGGCCTCAACTTCGGGCTTCGATGTCGCAAAGATTCGGATGTGTTCATAACCCTCCAACTCGACTGAAGAGGCTGTGGAACAGCGATCGCAGATGCAGGCCCAATTTTTTATTTTCTTCTACTTAGGACGTCTGAGGATTGTTCGCCTCGATGGACCCTCCACCCTGACCACGCACAACTCCTCTACTTCATACCATCCCTCTCTCATCTTATTTCCTCGCCCTACTTCTCCTTCTGTCACCGTTCTCCTTCTGTTACTACCTGCTCCGTCACCTTAAGCACCAAAGTACCGACACCCCCGCTTCCCTGGACCTTCACATCGGAATTCCCAGCGATTTGTCACTCCTACAGCTGAATCCCCCCCTCAAGTTCGAAAGCTGTATTTGCGACACCTATTATTATTATCACCTACCTCAAGCACATCGGGTCCTCATTGTGCTCGTTGCTGGGAGAGCCTGCAGCAGCGCGAGTTATTCAAGCAGGGGTCGATTGGTTTGTGGTGACTCTGGTTCCAGCAGTGATGTATTGGGCGAAAGCTTTTTGCTTTGATTACAGACAGATTGTTTGTCGGTTGCACTTCGGCTCATTTCGACTCCACTTGGACTTGGGCTCACACTTTCGCTTCCATTTTACTCTCTGTGAGCAGCGGCTGGGACTGAGGACTATCATGAACTCAGGATCGGTGCCGATGTCGGCATCAGTATAAACACAAGCAATATAATCAGAACCAGCAACATAATCAGCACCAGTGACGTGATCAGTTTCAGCTCCAGCACCAGCAGCGATCAGCTCAGTGCTTAGTGCTCACCGCATCCAGCACCCCCCGCATGGGAAGGTTCAGGCCACTACCATGTGCCCCCCGCCCCACCCACACCCACACCTGGCAAACCAAACACTTCAAGCTTGTCTTGTTTGTCATATGGCTCCTACTCCCCTGCTTTAGTGCTATCGCTACCCTCCACGCCGATGCTCTCGGAACACACTGCGACTCTGAGAACGACGGGGTCCTTCGGCTTCGCTTGCTGCCTGCTTGGATCCTCCCTCGCGTTGAAGTATATCGCCCGACGCGAGATGCGTCAGGATGCAGTCGCGACGGAGACGGAGATGGGTGCGAGGGCCGATTCAGAGGCGATGTCGATGTCGATGAAGATGAAGATGGTGAGGCCCTGAGGGCGAAAGCGATCGAGGGGGCAAAGTTGACGATGATGACGAGACGAAAGGCAAACTCAGGACCCAAGGGTTTGATAGCGAGAGCTAAAGTGGATAGAGTAGACAAGAAGGGTTATCAAGAAGGTCCTGATGAACCCTCGCTCTTCCTTCTCTTCTGCGTCCGTGTCTATGGTTGCATTTGCGTTTGCTACGTTTCCTGCGACTTCACCTTGGCTCGCTTCATATCTAGGAAGCAGGCAGCAGATTTCAGTATGCAGAGGAGAGGACATTATGGAGGTGGCAGCGGCGGTGGCTCGATGGAGGAGGAAGAAGAAGAAGAGAAGGAATCTTCCTATGAATAGGAGTCATAATGGCCGTTGGTCGATGCTCTGATGAACAGGATGGTTGGCACCCTCGTTAACGCCCTCGACCTTTCTATCTTCTGAGAAAGACGCATCATCACCCACCTACCCTATTCAGTTGAGGATTTGAGGAAAGAAGAAGTGTGAATCACAACGACGGCGGTGGCGATGATGAACACGACGCTTCAGTCTTCGATGCAGACACGGAGAGCCATGTCATTCACGGAATCCTAGCCTGGCTGATGCCTGCTGACATTCTGGGTTCTGAATTCAAGTCCTTGGAAGACGGCCATTCGGATTTCCATCTGCTGCTGACCAGGGATGAACACCCCCGCCTCGATGATGCATGCAGCTCTTCCCACTCCGACGCCAACCTGTCGCTCTCGATCGGCCAGCAGTCTATCCATAATCCTTTCGGAAGGATGCGTCTCCGCTCGCTCTCCAATGGCATAATTTATTTGAAATATGTGGCACAGTATAGAACGTATTAAGATGTCGCCAATTCATGTATTCGCTTATGCCCTAGGACTTGCCGAGGCCCAGTCGGAATTCGAGTCACGTGAATAGTAACGGCAACTACAAGAACCTGAACTTGCCTTTGTTCCTAAAATGCCGTTTCTTATTGCTCATCGCCTATGCTCCCCAGTATTCTTTGCGACATAACGACCTTGTTAGATGGCACACGTTTCCTTGAAGGCGTACATAAATGTAGAAAATTCTCTCCTTTCGCGTGACATCTTTGCAGCCTTCAGAATCCAGGTTGAATATGCCTTCACTAAGTGAGTTCCAGCGTTTTATGCCTATGCATATGGCTGAATTATGGTTTACAGCGGTGGGAAACATCTCAACCTTCCTGCATTCAATGCGGTTAGGCGGTCAGTAGACTTCGGTCATACCGTCCAACTTTCCTTTACTGAAGTGTGATTTTTTCAGGTTTTAATCTACTTGGTTCAAAGCAGGCTCCTATCAATCGTCTTCCAAACAACGTCTTGGCGGAAATCTTTCTATACACCATTGTTCCACAAGACTCGCATTCGGTACCCGTTTTCGACGAGAAGTTCATGTCCAGTACTCCAGTCATCTCAGGGTACAACCAGAACACCCCATTTCCTCTCAGTCAGGTCTGTCGACGTTGGCGAAGCATAATACACAACACCAAGGCCATGTGGAAATCCATCGCTATACTCAATCCTAATAAACGGCACGTCAATAGGACCGAGCTCTGGTTGTCATTCGCCCGCAATCATGAACTTGACATCATGATTCTTCAATCCGAATCTCCGTCTGAAGAAGAAATCGAAGTCACGTTGGAACTCCTTCATCTCTTTGGAAAACGCCTTCAGCAATGGGCCACCGTTGAAGTTTTCTTTGAAAGTGAAGCGGCGCGTTTGCTTGCAGCCCAGCTTGTTGAGCTGCGAAGATCACCCCATTCCATTATGCGGAGTGCCATTATCGAAATTCAGGAACCTATGCAGGCAGATTTGGCTGATAACATGTGGCGGTCGCTCAACCGTATCGACAGTTTGAAGGAACTTGTGTGGGCGACTCAACAGGAGGAAATCACCTTCACCCCTGTTCATGTTTTTGGCCCACGCATCGAAATCCTCCACCTTGCGGTTCCTATTCGTATTGACCGTTTTCTTAACACCGTATACGCCTCCCTCAGCCTGTTGGAGCTTCGCATCACCTTGGAAGCAACAGCTACGTTTTCAATCCTTCCCGTGACATTGCCTCAACTTGAAACTTTAGAGGTGAAGTCCACCAATGGCCTATCAGCTTTCTTTGACCTCTGCACCTTCCCATCTTTGAAGAGTCTCGAAATCGACAGGATCAACGTCTCAGATTGGCCCTCAGTACTGTGGATGCTCAGACGTTCGGGCTGTCAAGTACAGGTCTTCATAGTTCGGCTTCCTCACCTGCCTGCCCACGACCTGGTGAGCTGGATCGAACTCGACGTCTTTCAGGCCCTTGAAACTTTTGTCGTCGCCGGAGCTGATGTTACGAACGAAGTTCTTTCTGCTCTGACCTGGCCGCTTTCGATTACTCAGCCATTCCACAAACCGCCTTCCATGCCCAAACTCCGTCATCTCGGTCTCACCCATTGTGGTCCCACCGTCGACTCGGATGTAATAATCCGCATGCTTGGTTCACGTTTCTGGCCTACTCTTGAAAGGGGGATCATTGGCCAAATCAAGAAATCAAGGGAGGAGTTGGTAACTGCTGTCCTCACAGTTCACACGAAGACAACTGCCATGACGAACTACGAGGAAATGATTAAGAACTGTGCGGAACGGACAAGAGATTGGAGCGATCGAAGCCTTATAATCCGACAAGCATAGGATGTTCCTCGACGGTTTATTTGAATATTCTCAGTAGATAAGATGTCAGTCGAGTTGGTTGCCTTTCTTCACGATTACTGATGCTCCGCCTTTCAGGAATGATACCCAAATCAACACAGACTCTAAGGACTTTATGATGTACTTGCGTACGAACACAGTGTAACTTTTTAAATTAACATGTAATAGTGTTTATGATCAGGTTCCCATCCCGGCTGTGCTTCTTCTGACGTTGAGTAAAGGAACGAAACCTCAAGATGTCTTTCTTGTTCCCTGAGTTTGCATTTTTTAATTTTCGATATTTCTTCCCTCTGACTCTCACTGACTTCTTCGACAGGGCATTTCCGTGGAATCTTCTATGCCTAAGTCTTCGGCATTTGTGGAATTTCTACGGAGGACAAAGAATTAATACAACAATTTACTCTTCACTCCTTGTTAACCGTCCAACTTCATTTCCTAATGTGCTCACCTCTTATCTCCAGTTCCAGCAACAGCCACACCTGATTATTCTAGGAGTCCTATCTCGGCTTTATACTTTTAATAAGTAGGGTTATTTGGTTAGATTTACAGTAAAGCCCGTAAAGCCAGATATTTTTAGCACGGACCAGAGGATGGCGCCCCGGAACACATCAGAACTCGTCCAGCTCTGGGCTAGGCGTGATGTGATTGCACATGAAGGTAGCCGAGCTTGCGAAAAGGAAGTCAATCACAAAGGCTTTTTTTAGAGTCATGTACAGTAGGGACTCGAGGGAAATTTTTTAGTCAAAGAGAATAGAATACCAAAATTTCAGCATTCTTTTCAGGAGGCAGAGAAATTTTTTTGAAGTTCAGAGGTATGGAAAAGATGTGTCTAGAGTGTACATGAGCTCACACCGGCAAGCTTGGGAGAGCTTGAGCCACCCATCACTCTGAGGCTCTGGCTTTACAGCAGAAATGAACCAGCTCACTTTGTGTAAATCCAGTGTAAAGCGAGCTGGATTTACCATAAATCCCTCCAGATAAGCTACTTATTGAACTTATGTCCACCAAAAGGAATACTTATTGACTTGAACCAGCTCAAATTGCAGTCTGCAGCAGTACCCAGTTCAACTGCATTGAAAAGGCCATTGCCACTGTCTATTCCCATTATAACATATTTAGTACATGTTTCTGCAATTCTGTGTAATTATTTTGGTACATAAGATGTGTTTAAGGGAGGGAGGGAGGGAGGGAGGGAACAGAGCTCGAGATGAGACTGAAGACAGCTGCCAAAGACGCATCCCGCTGCCAAGTGATGGGCTATTTTTGGGCCACCCAGCACATCAGTCCCATCAATCCGCCCTCGGTGTCCATCCCGATTGAGCTGGGGAAGCCGTGCCTGCAAGTTCTCTTGACTCTGGGGGACAACCAGGTGCTCGAACGCGACGCGTCGACTGCAGGTCACGAGCATGTGACTCTCAGCACACTCGGCGCCTGTGGGCCACCCAGCGCATCAGTCCCATCAATCCGCCCTTGGTGTCCATCCTGATCGAGCTGGGGAAAGCCGTGCCTGCAAGTTCTCTTGACTTTGGACACTGCTGGCAGGGGACTTTTTAAGGTAGGGTAAAATCTGGGTGAAATATTAGCTTGCTTGTTTAAGTTTCATACCTTTATTCTGAACAGTGAAACAATAAAAAAATGTTACATTTTATCAATAATAGAAGGTCTGAAAGAGGATGTCTTTATTGTTCTTTTGAACTGAATTAACACATTTCGTCTATTATAAATTTATTGTTTCATTAAATTGTCCATAAGGGAATCATTTCTCCTAAATGTTTTGGAATGTAAGATCTAAAATTTACCTGTATGGAGAAAAGAAAAAGGAACAAAAGGAGGAATTTTCTGATTGTTTTCCCTTCCATAAAATGAAGAAATTCTCAA